>JAJOOR010019870.1:0-12978 GCA_036250505.1 Solanum acaule | reverse complement strand
ATCTCTAAATCCTTGGTCCGGTATCTAGAGAATTTCACCCCGCACCTTGGTCCGGCTACGTGTGTATAATTTACTAACCCTTACCTTTACCTCATATTAGACATTATAATCGATGTTTGGCTTAGTTATTACTTCGCACCAATTGACACTAGCCTATTAGATAGTATCACACTAAATCTATGTTGATAATTGTTTTCTCGTTAATTACCTCCTTGGTCCGACAAGTAGTAACGAGGCAAGTTCTAACGTTGGCCACCGTTAAAAAGACTTCTAAACAAAATAATTATCAATGCATGCAAAACACTATTCAAGAATTGCTTATTTACTATTCATATTTTGTTAATCACTCATGGATCCCACAACCCTAGTTGTGGAGTTTAGTTACCCATAATCATATGAAGTCAATTCATTGCTTTAGATGAAAGAATTATGAACTTACGTAATTGAGAAAAATAAACCCAGAAATTCAACTTGAATTGCAAACCAAATCTTCAAAACTAACTTTTGGAAATCAAGAATTGCTAGGGTTGCAAAAATGAATTCCAAAATCACAAAGTAAAACAAAAGTAATAAAGTCTAACCCCAAAAACGAGGTTTACATGCCCTATTTATAGAAAGGAAGTCCTAAATAAAAAGGGAAACAAATTAAGGAAAGTTTGTTCAGGCACACGTCTTCATTCCACGAGACTGACTCACGGACCGTCAATGGATCTACGATCCGTGAGTCCCTTCCGTCAGCCAGGACTTAGAAAATATTTCAACTTCAAAAAGTCAGCTTCTCTGAAGCAAACGACAGAGTTGCAGTATGGACCGTAGATCGATCTACGGTCTGTCAATCCCATTCTGTAGCTCCACACTTATAATCTTCCAAAAATCAGGTACTGGAACCCTCATAGTATCAATCTACGGATCAACAGTACGGTCCGTAGATCAATCTACGGACCGTCAATGGCCATCGTGGTTCCACCCTTGGTCAGATTTCCCTGATTTGCCTTCCCTGGGCCTGCTGATCTACGACCATCACCTACGGAGTGTCAATGGACCTACGGTCCGTAGATCACCTCTGTAGATGCCCATTTCTGCAGTTCTTTCAGCTCTCTCTTTACTTTCGCGCCTGAACATCTTTCCTGCAAAATATGACAAAAAACACATAAAAACCAATACAAAAAGGCCCTAGACACACAAATTGTAAGTGAAATGTATCAGAAATACCGTAAACTCACGGTATATCAACGGGGGATATGGAGGTTAATTTTTCAACCTTTTCTTTTGTAAAGGTACCTAAATTTTTAATTAATTTTAAGGTACTAGCTGCTGCTCTCCAACATAACAATTATTAACCAAGAGGAAATATTAACTTCACTTTACTTTATCAAAATAAATTAACAAAGCAATAATTTCTTAAAAACTAAAATTTCCATTTATACAGAGTTACAATACTCAAAAGTTTCCACTTGGATCAACGACAATCTTAGGAAAATATATTCTAATAACTATACTAGAGAAGCCAGTCTAAAATACCTTTGTTACTCCTAATTGAAGGTAAAAAAAATGAAAGAAGTCGGAACGTAACAAAAAGCGGGAATATGGAAAAGTTTCCACTAGTAAAATAACTGGAAATGGCAAGCACATCAAACCTCGTCCAAACACATTTGGGATATCATCATGTGGAATTCATCTTCCATTATCCTATATTAGAAACAAAGTATAGTAATTGAAGTCCTTTAGGGAAGAATAGTCTTCCACTAACTTGCCAAATTTTTTTAATTCAACAATGTACTTTTCTTGTCTTGCATACTGAGAGCAGATTCAGCATACAGAAGAACAAAGAGAAACATATCATACCTTGCATGTCACCCTATAATATGATGCCTCTCTACTCCTAGCTGCCTTTGTAGCTGCAAGGTCTTTTACTTTCTTCCCAAGAGCAACATTCTTTGCTTGAATCTCTAGAACCCGAGCTTCCTTGGCAAGTCTTTTCTAGACACAATAGTTAGAAAAATCACAATGCCATCTAATGAAATTTTCTAAATGTCAAATAGCATATAAATCACAATTCCATCTAAGAGAGAGTAAATCACTGCTTACAAACCTCATGAGCCTTTGCTGTCTCAAAATCAACATATAGGGCTTCATCTCTACGTTCATGGTCACCCAGACCAATCATGGAATTAAATTTACTTAGGCCAATCTCTTCACTACATAAGCAATACAAAAAACAACACTAAGCTTTGAAGAGAGGTTCAAATTAAATAGATCTATGTTAGCGCATTGAAGTAGTTACCCAAAATAGACAAAATAATCACCTACATGATTATCTCTACAACTGGAAGTTCAGAGATGGATTCAGCAGAATCAAGTGCATTCTCGACAGGTTCTCTCACAGTAGTGTAAAGACATTTCCCAAGTTGATAATTTGGAAAGAATAACTTGATTAACAACGCATTTAGTGTATCACTGTTGAAGTAAGTTCCACCTCATGAAAATCTTGAGCTATTAAAAAGAAAGAGCCTATGTCATTTAATGCCTTCAACATTCCCTTCAATGTGGTCGATTCTCTTTTGTTGGCTAATGGCAACAATGTGTGACCTTAAAAACATCCACCTACTCTACTATCATTATGAATATAGGAACATATCTTCAAGAGGGGGTATAAGGGTTCATTGATGAGTTATCAACAGTCTAATTATATGCTAACCACGGGGCATATAGAGGTTAATTTTTCAACCTTTTCTTTAGTATGTGATTCTGGGCATGGACTGGTTATCCCCATATCGCGCGGTTTTAGATTGTTTCTCTAAGACCGTTAACTTAGCCATGCCTGGTATTCCACTGGTAATGTGGCAGGGCTCCATTAGTAGGACACTGATTGGAGTTATCTTTTATTCTGGCTCGAAAGATAGTGGCTAACGGATGTCTGTTCTATTTGGCATATGTGCGGGATGTGAGTAGGAAGGTCCCTTCAGTTGAGTCTGTGCCTAGTGGCGGGGCCATGATTTTTAATAGAGGGTTCAAAATCTGAGAAGTAAACACACGAACTAGTGGAAGGGTGTAACAACCCAAACTTAATGGAGGGTTTAGCTTGTTAGAACATAAAGGTGTTACACACGAGGGCCATCCACGCCCTGTGGTTGGACCCACGCTCCATGGGAAGTCTCGTGGATGAGCTCCCAAGAAAATTGCCCAAGGTAGTGACCTACGGCAGGACCCACGCCCCATGGATGAGTCCACTCCCTGTGGGTGGGCTCCGTAGGTCAAGGGCCAATTTCCAGTGTCTCAGACCCCAAACTACGCCCAACCAGTATGGGCCGTAGGTCAACCTACGCCCCGTGGTCAGGGTCTCGTGGATGAGGTAGTGAGACAGTTTTGGGTGGTTAAGTTTAAGGGTACTTGGGGTTTTCCGGTTTTAATTAGGATTAATGGAGTCGTTTTACCCTAATATAGACCATATATATAAAGACTTTAGACCCCTAAATTAAGTAATTCTAAGTCATTACTTGAAGATCCCAAAAGAAACCCAAATCCCTCTCAAATATTCTCTCTCTAGAAAGTGAAGAAGAAGAAGAAGAAGAAGAAGAACATGATCAAGCTAGGTTAGGCCAAGACTCAGTTCTTCTAAGCTTTGTTGGCTTTTTCATCAAGGTATGATGGCTTATTCATCCATGGAACCCTTTCATCCGTGGAGTCCTCTAAAATTCCACAATTTGAAGAAGAACTTCCCCAATTTAGTTAGGGTTTCTTCCATTATTGTGGGTTATGATGAATGTTGATCCAATTGAGTGGATTATGATTGTTTATGGTAGAATTGCATGTTTATATAATGAACTTACATGTATCCATGCCTAACCCTTGTTTCTAACCTAGAATTGATGAAATTGGGTTTTATGCAATAAAAGGGGAAATTGAGGATTTAGATGTAATCTTCTAAGGTTGATGAAATACATGATAGATTACTTGAAATTGAAGTAAATAGATATGAATTGCTTGAGAGTAGAGCACCTAGACATGAATTGAATTAGACTAAAAGTATACATGATGAATTATGATTAGTAGTGCTTGAGATTGAGCCTATATGATGACATATATGATTAGAATTGCTTAAGAATGAAGCATGTGGTTAGAATGTCTTGAGATCTAGGCATATTTGATGATGATGAGAAGTAATGCTTTGAGAGTAAGGCTTGTAGTCATGAATGTTGAATGCTAGAGCTTTGAGAATAAAGCTAATATGATGAACTATGAATGTTAAGGCTTTGAGATTGAAGCTTATATGATGTTGAATTGTAGGTAGAGTTGTTGTGGAAGGATTTACCCCATGACCTATATTATGAATGTATGCATGTTCCTATAGAATCTATGTAAATGCTTTAAGAACACTTTTGAGAGTAAAGTGCCAATGATCATGATATTGATGTTGTGTTGCTTGAAAGAACATTCTTATGAACACATAATGAACATGGTGTGAAAGGTTTTCTCACATAGAGTGATTCTAGGTTGAAAGGATTGCTCACCTAAAATGAATCAAAGCATGTAATAACTATGATAGCTTGAAGTAGTGATATGATATCCCTTCATGAATAGCTTGACTTGGTAAGACAAGACCATGCATGTTAGCTTGAGGTAGTAGAACTCATGGATAGGCTTGGATTGAGAAATCGTACCCTTCTTATGTAGCTTGAACTAGCATAATAGAATGTTTGCATGATAGCTTGACTTGGTGAGGCCACACCACTTCATGACAGCTTGGATGAGCAATAGTATCCTTCCTTGAGTAGCTTGGACTTGCATGAGAGTGTGCTTTCCATGATAGCTTGGTCTAGCATAGTAAGGTGCTTTTCCTTGATAGCCTTGAATTGGTAAATGGTAACCATTCATGAGTGATGCTATATTGTGGACTAGTAGAGAGATACTCTTCCATGATTAGTATGAATATGAGGGACAAGTCCCTAACCAAAGTAGCATGTTTATGATGAAACAAGATTACTTCAAGGAAGTATTGTAAGTATGTTCTAATATGAGATTTACTTGCAAGATGTTAAGATTAGCTTGGATTGTTGCTATACACTACAAGAAAGTATGGATTTAGCAACAACTTTTTAGCAATAACTATATTGTTGTTGCCTTATATCAATAAATTGCAACAACTTGATTTGATTGTTGGTATTTCTTGTAATTTTTAACCACAATATTTTTATTGTTGCCATATATTTTGATATTGTTGTTATATTCTATTTTTAATATAATAAATCTCAAATATAAGAAAATTGCAACAATATTTTTGCAACAACCATAATATTGTTGCCTAATTTAAATAAATTGCAACAATTTAATTAATTTATTGCTATCTTGTAGAATATTTGGCAACAATAATTTTTTTTATGGACAAATTACTTAACTACACTCCTTTACTTATCTTAATATCCATTTATCCCAACTTATTTCAAAATTTTCAAAAATCTCTTATTTACCTATGTATCCCGCATGTATCCCGTGCACAACGCTATGTATCCCGTGCACAACGCTATGTATCCCGCATGTATCAAACCTAATGTATCCCGTGCACAACGCTATGTATCCCACAAACATCATTTTTAAGGGATTTTTGGTAAATAAAAAACTAGAAGGGATAGGATGTTATTTAGTACTTATATTATGTGGTTCCTATAATTTATACTTTTTTTTATTGCTAATGTACTTAACTTTGCGATAACTTATACAGGTTGTGCCCTGTTTTAATTTTCTTTTTCAATTTACCTCAAAACATAGCGCAGTCGTTTAATTTTCACCAAAATAACTCGGGGAAGTTCCCCAAATTTTAGCGGCCGATTTAGTTTTTACTGAAATGAAAGCTAGGTTCTTCAGAGAAAGCTAGGTTATGGGTAGTATCTGGTATGTTTTCTATTTACTTATTTAGTCACTTTTCACAAAGTTTGGTGAATTTTTGCCTATGATTATCTTGTGATTTTAGTGTCTTTGATTATCGTCTTCTTGCATATGAACCATTACAGCCTAAATTTACATAGTGAGACCAATATACAATTGTTTTGAACCTCTTGTCTGCACTTTTGATAATTTTCCTTCGCATTCAATTATGGTTATGTTAAATTTTGGTTAATTATGTTAAATTTTGAGTCTTTTTTGTTTCTCTGAGCATTATTGGTTAAGTCTTTGCTGGGTGTTTGTCAAATTTCCATCTTACTATCTTGAGTTAAAGTGTTACTTGGATCAATAGTGTGTAAAGCTATATTGTGTTTTCTTGAATATTCCTAATTGGGGTTATGAACTGACAGATTAAGAAGTCTTTTGTTTATGTGTACATATGTTTGTGTTTGTTTCAAGTCTTCTTTTTTCTTCTGGGTATTTGTAAATTCTATTAGTGATAAATGGATTAGTATTGCAAATATTTTTGTGGTTTCTGACTACATTGAGCTTTTTTTCTAATTTTAAAATTGACATCCTAGATAGTAATGACTTGAAAATTGGGGTTTATTTTGAGGAAGAGTTGATCGGATGATTGTATCTTGTTTGGGAGCTAGCTACATTAGATTTATGATTATATTTGGTGAAGTCAATTATATCCATTTCAAATTTTTCGTCAAATATCAATCGGAAATGTTTGTTTTCCATTGACAAGTTATATTGTCTTATAAGCTTTACCAAACTTCTCTGGCAATCTGAAAATCCATACTGATTTAGGGGTAAACTAGTTTTGTTCTATTAGTAAGTATCTTTTATTCCTTGAGTAGTGGATCTACCAGAATCAACTTCTCTACCTCTGAAGTAGTCCTTCTTATAAAGAGCCTAGCAAGAACCGATTCAGATTCAATTGTTCGAGGTAAGGTATGTCTACATTCTATCCTCCCAAACTCCACTTTGTGAGCTTATATTGAGTATGTTGTAGGCAATTAAGATTATATTTTATTCTCAAACATTCGTATTAGTTTGTGAATCCTTCAAGGAAAGCAGCATGAATTAAAATAAAAATGGGCATTCTAAATGCATACCTTAGAAGGTCATAGAGAAACTAGTGCTTGGTGACTCAAGAGAGTTGAGGAAGTTGTAGGTCATCATTAATGGAGACCGAAAAGACTGAAATGTTATGAAAGAGTGGGTCGGACAATTGATCTCAAGGTACATTAACTGTTTGTTAAAATTACCAAAAGAAGAGAAAATGTCTAACTTTCACGAGGCACTCATTCAACCCAATAACTTTTTTCAAATAAAGAGCAGTCTAATTATGATTTATGATGTGCATGAAGGACTTGGCATAAGAGAAATAGATAACCCTGACCAAGATTTGAACTAGGGATGCTTTGCAATCATAGCTAATTTGTTGAGAGAATTCACGAACTATATTAAGTATGCCATAGAGTGTGGGAAAAAGGTCAAAATAAGGTACGATAATGAAGGTTTGCCGGGTTTTTATCCGAAACTCAACTATAATAGGGAAGGAGAGTGGGTGTGAGCTCATGTGCCGCAGACTGTTTTTACAGGATAACTCTATCCACCAAGGATAGAAAATATGAAAAGAAACCGCTTAGTGTTTTTGTCTTTGTTGGTATTTAAACTTGATATGGATAATGGCAATAAACTTCATCGAATCAGCTAATCGTTGCGTGTAGATACCTTTAGGGTTTCGTGTTCCCAGGTTTTCCTATTTTTTAGGGTTTTAATTTGGTTTGATAGCTCATTTTTAGGTTTAAAATGGCTGATGCATTTGAAGAGGATGCTGAGAATACTGTTTCAATTGGAGAGTATCTCCGAGATCTCGAAGAGCAGGAACTAGAGGAAGATTTGGTCTTAAGTGGTGATGAAGGCAAGGAGTACACCTATAGTAAAGATTATATGAAGAGACATGCTATTTTATCTTATTTGACATGCAAACCAGATGGGAATGTTGGAGTATGCACAGCTTGTAGCCTCTCTTGCTATGATGCTCATGAGATTTTGGAACTTTGGACGAAGAGAAACTTCAGGTGTGACTATGGAAATTCAAAGTTCGGGGAGTTCTTCTGCAAGCTTGATGCTAGCAAAGATGTTGAAAACACGAAGAATACTATAATCACAATTTCAAAGGTTCATACTGCAAATGTGCCGGCCATATCCTGATCCTGATGTTGAAGACCAATTGGAGAATCTCCAATGCTGCATCTGTGAGGACTGGTTTCATGAGGATCATCTTGGTCTTGAGTCCTCTGATATGGTTCCAAGGGATGACAAAGGGGAGCCTCAATTTGAGGATTTTATCTGCCAGGGGTGCACAACTGTTTGTTCTTTTTTAAAGCTATATCCTGATTCTATCTTTGCACCAGTCCAACAGCAGACTACTACAAATTCCTCAAAGGACAAGGAGGTGGTTGAAGATGCACCCTTGACTGTGGGATCTTCTAAGGAGATTAGCAATGGAAGTTCCTCAGTTGGGACTCCTATAACCGATAATAATCCTAAAGAAGACTGCAACGGAAAGGCTGTTCTTCTTGGAGAAAATGCCGCAACAAACACACTCCTTAATCAGCGTAACACAGTTGCTGGTCCTAGTACCAAATGTATTGTTGGACTGAATTTGTTAGAAGCTCCAATTAGCCTTGAGAAAAGCAAGTTGATGTTCCTTTCCAAAGACTGGAGAGAAGACCTCTGTAGGTGTCCAAATTGCACAGAATTCTACAAATAGAAAGGACTTGCCTTCTTGCTTGATAAAGAGGATACCATTGCCGAATATGAGAAAATGGCAAAGCAAATGAGAGCTGAACATGAGCAAGAACAGAGCACTTAGTTGCTTAATAATCTGGGCCATGTCGAGAAAATGGAGGTTTTGACTGGTATCGCTGACCTTAAAGAGGAGATTGGTACCTACCTGGCATCCTTCGATCCATCAAGGCCAGTTACATCTGCTGATGTTCATAAGATTTTTGAGAATCTTGCCAGAAGCGTAGGCGTATGTCTTGAGTTATCTTAAATGTTCAAGAAAGCAGCTCTGCAGCTACACATGTAGTGTAGTTAGTTTTACTGCTCAATGCTCCTTGTAAACTGTTCTATTTACAAGGAGAATTCTTAATGTTGCTTTATTACTATCTACCTTTAGGTTATCGTGTTGTGTTAGCTATAATGAAACAATGCGATCATGTTAGTTGTTAAGCTCAAAGAACTCCTTTGGGTTAGAAAGTATCTATTGAATAAAAATTTCCTGGTAAAAAAAACAGAAAAAAAAACTTTAGACCTCATGATGCTTAACCAACTTCATTGACCACTAAGAAACACCCTTGAGTGCTTGTTGTTTAGGCTTCTTAAGTAGTGAGAATGAGGACATGAGATACTACTCAATTCTATTATGTTCAGGTTTTCTAGTTCTTATTAGAATGTGAATTCTTTGAATAAAGTCAAAGTATATTTGGTTCTGGATTGAAAAGATATAACAATATCTTATTGTGATTCATTTTGTGACACTAAATGGTATAATGTGATAATTAGAACTGGCTAGCTGTGTAGGTTTCTTCATTTATGAAATTTTGGGAGATGCTGGCGAGAGGTGTCTTATTTAGAGCCGGAGCTAGAGAAAAAGTTGTGTATTTGGCAGAACCCAATAGCTTTTGTCAAAACCTTATATTTGTGTTGCGAAATTCACTATATATGAATTTAATTTATCAAATCCTTGTGTAAGATACATTTGTTAGAAGGGAGAATTCATAAACTTAAATTTCTGACTTCACCTCTAGTATTATTCAGTAAAGCGTTCCTTAACGTGTCTGTTCTTCTATGTCTATAACTTGATATATCAACTTAATTAATTTTTCCAATTGCTTTCATGGAAGGACCGTGGATATGTTGTTGCTTTGACAAGCAAAGAACAACATAGGTCACCTTTAGAACCTGTAATGCATGCCACTATGCCAGGAGTTATTTTCCTGGAGTATGGAAATGTTCAAGTAGCAAAATAAGTAATTCAGAGTGGTAAAATAGCTACTGTATTTGTTGAACCAATCAAAGGTGAAAGTGGCATATATAGTGCAACAAAAGAATTTTTACTAGCATTGAAGGTTGTCTATGATAGTGCATGTTCTCTTATTGTATTTGATGAGGTAAGAAACTATACTGAGGCTTTTACTTATATTTTCTTTTATTAGATTCAGTGCGGCCTAGGAAGAAGTGGTTATTTTTTGGCGCACGAAGCTTATAACAAATACCAAGATATTATTTGATTCTCTCTACTTTTAAAATTTGTATTTGTGTATTTATAATTTACTTTATCAAAATATAATTATATTTATCTTTTATTTGTAGGATGAAAATGCATAATTCAACAAAAGTGTCGTATAAGCTAAGTACTATTGGAAGAAGAGTTTTTTTAAAATTGCGTGTAGGATTAGAATACAATGACTTGTCTATATATATATATACTAACAATTAGTAAAGATTCGCATAAGTATTTAGTTTTTTTAGGAAGGTGTAAATATCTAGGCTATCAATCTTATGTATTGACCTTTGCAAATTTATATAATTTTTAATTTCAATATTTATTTAAATTTTAAAAAAGAAATGTGTATTGTGTATATAACAACTACTTAAAAATTGTTGCTAAAGGTGTATAGAAAATATTTTTTTTTATTGTGACAAAAATTATCGTTGCTTAAAAGCCTTTCTAACAGAATAACAACTAACCATTTGCTAATTTTTTGCAACAATCAATATTGTTGGTAAAAAGTTCAATTTGTGGCAACAACGGATTTTGTTGCGAAAATTTAAAAAGCCACAACTATAAGAATGTAAGGCAACAAGTTTTTTGGTTGTGATAAGTCATTTTTGGCAACAATATATTTTGTTGTTGCAAAAAAAATTCGCATCATCGTTTATTGCAACAACTTTTGTATTGTTGCGAAAAGTACTTTTGGCAGCAACATTTAATATATGGCAACAAAAAATATTGTTGGGAAATAGCTTTTTTCTTGTAGTGATAGTTGCCTTCCTTGATATGTTTGACTAAAGGTGAATGTTCCCTTGTCTATGAGAAATAAGCTAAGGATGAGATCAAAAGATGATGAATATGAATGAGGGCCTAAAATGATTTGCTTAGCGTGGGTGAGATTTATGGGGTCTTATCCATGCATTGCACATGCATGCTTTGATGTCTTGTTTCCTAGTAAACTTTTTAGTCTGAAAATTTAGTTAAATAATAGCTAGGAATTAGCTACGCACAATCCCTAGCTAATATATTGCTTGGGAACTTTCCAAGCAAATTCTATAGCTAAATTTTGGCGGGAAACCGAAATTGGTGCTAATTTTTTAGAAGGAAATCTAATATGGCGCAATTTTTCTCTCTTTAAGGATTTTGGTTTAACTAGGGAAATATTTCGTAGCTATGCCCTAGCTATGTTTTAGCTAGGAAAGATGCCTAGCCAAATTGATAGGTTGCTAGGAAAGTTCTCTTGCAAATTCTATATTTAAGTTTTAGTAGGAATTGAGTTGTGTGTCCCATATTTTTTTTTTATAATCTTTAGAACAGTTATAATTCTATAAAAACATGTGTGTAATAAATAATAAAATTCCATAGTTATAAATAAATATTTAAAAGTGGGACAAGAAATTAAATACAAAATGAATACGTATTTTAGTGTTTAAATGTATTTCTTTTAAACAACCAACTCCAAACTTGAAGTTTGGTTAATAGTAATAAAATTCTAACAAAGTCATAAATGACTAATTTGAGGCCAAATAAAAATACAAACTTCCAAAAATAAAAAATTCATATAAGATTAAATTAAAGAAGTCTAATATAGAGAAATACAAAGAAATAAAAATTGAAAAAATGCAACATATCCGATCTTAAGACTAAAGTCATATAATAATATAGATAGAAAAATAAATACAAAATTAACGCATAATTTTCTTAGTTCTTATCTTTATCTTCTCCCATAACGAATTAAAATTCAAGAGACTTTCTTTATCTAGTCAAACAAAAACATGAATCAAATAGTATAATAATGATATGCAAGCATTTGGATAGGGGTCATATGAAACCTAGAAGTTGAATTTATATAGATAAAAAAGAGGAATATCAAAAGATATCTTAAAAATTTAAATTAATTATTTAGAGGTTATGAACATCAGAAGAGTTATGAATATTAAGAGTAGCAATTGAATAGGTAATTAGATATATATATATGAATAATGAAGATAAGTATTTAAAGCAAACAAAGGGGAAAAATAGCAAATAAAATAAGAAAAAATAATAGTACAAATAATATTTATGTGAAATTTTTTAAATAAATTAATAGTAAATAAGAAATATCTGAATCACTGTAACAATAGTACTTCAAATACAACTCATTGTTTTTTCCAAGGCATGACATACTTTTTACTATTTATGTCTACTTTTAATTGTCATAGTTTCATTTTTTAGAGTTAAACTATAAAAATTTTGACTAACATTTTATGATGTATTTTTTCATCATATTGATCTGCAAAAAAATTTGCAATTTATATTACTTTTCGTATAGATTTTGAATATCTAATTTTTTTGTTTATAATATCTAATTAATGTAATCTATGAAAATTATAGTCAAATTGACATTCGAAAAACGGAACATGGAAAATAAAAGTGGACGAAGGGAGTACTTGATTAGGATTCCAAAAGGTACACGTTTTCATGAAGTGAAATACTATTATTAAGTTATTTGAATTAATTAACCAAGAGAAGTGGAAAAGTTTTATATAGTAAAAGGATTTATTCATGCACATGTTTATATATATGTGTCAAATAAATGTAATACTTTCTTATAATTATTTTCATTTTTTAACTTTTGACTTCATAATTTCTTATGACCTTTAAAATTTAGTATAATAATAATTAATATAATATAATATAACTAATTAATAAAAGGAGATACGGTAAAAATTGAAAAGGCTACAATTAATAAATAGAATAAGATAAATTTACAAATAAGATGAAAAGACTATATAATATAATTGATGAGTAGATTGACT
>JAJOOR010019869.1:0-19574 GCA_036250505.1 Solanum acaule | reverse complement strand
TTAATTGTTTAGATCTGCACTTCTTCACTAGTGAGTGAATTTGTTGAATATGTTTCATGTGGACTGTCCACGACTATCACTAGAAAAGTAAGCGTGCTTCTGCATCCACTTCAATAATATCCATCATACTAGCCTCGTGTTCTCACGGATAAACAAATGAATGATCTAGTTTCAGACTTTACTCTCCTTGTGTTCTAAATTTATGGACAGAAGTTGCGGGTAAATTCTCGATTTGCCCTCAACTATAAACATTGATAAGGGATAACTACCCACCAATCTCGGCTATATTTGTCTTGTTCCAGAGTTGAATGTTGGTAAGGTTCAAGTCAACTACTGCTTTGGGAGTGCACACCCTGTCCCGGGCCACCAAAGCATTTCTCGATATTTATTAGTGTCAACCCAAACATAGCTGCTATAGTGAGCATTAATAAGTCTTTTAGCTTGACTACTGAAAAGTTGTGTCCAATAAATTTAGATTTCAAAGATACTGATTGCACAACTTAGAGAGCTTTTTAGTTGTTCATGATTATAGTTATGTACTAGTCGTGGGAACGTGCGTTGCACGTTTGTCCTCTAATTGACATTAGCAAAATTAATTTATATAAGTAAATATATCATAGTAAAGCGTACATAAATTCATCGCTAAGTTGAAAGCTAAGTCCTTTTGTATGTAAGTTTGACATAGGAATATAACATTCACAAAATATAGCATGAAAATCATGTGTCAGCTGTTGGAGGTTTGATATTTTTAATGCTTCATAAAAATATACATTTTATTATATAAGAGGAATTAATATATCTTAATTACTAAACATAACTTTTAATAATCAAAAAAGAAATTGGATATAAAAAAATGTATAAAAAATATATTACAAAATGTCTAGGTTGTGTAACATCAAGTTTATTTTTATTGAAAAAAAAGATTAATAATACACTAAGCAGTGAATTCTTACAAGGAAGAAGCATTTAGTGTTCTATCTTCTCTTCAAATAGGGGTATTACTGACCAAAGGTTGACTTGTTGAGTTAATTCCTACAAAAGAAATTACAAATTAGTGAAAATTGTGCCTTATGCAGTGTAATATAATATCGGAAATAAAGCATCTCCATGCCATCTTTTGCCAACGTCTTCTGTTCTATAGTTCAAAGTACACTTTTTGTGCCTTGAACTCACTGAACCTTAAATTGCCAAATTTAAGAGCATATGTATAATTTAATATGGTTGAAATAATACAACAAATATGGGGTGATTGAAGAGATTTAAGGTGTTATAAATATTTGTAGAATTTAGCATAGCCATTTAAAGTGCAAGCTGAAATTGATTGACAATGAACCTATTTGAATGACTTGATTATTGCATATATGGAAAATGATCGTCCAAACCTGTAAATTTGAGCATGTAAATATAGTTAGTAGGTAGACTGTATAATAAATTATAACCTAATAGTAGATGTTTTATTAGGAAAATTTATTTTAAGACTGGTTTTAAGAGTCGTCACTTAATTTTTAAGAAAAATCAAGAAAATTGTTGTTTTCAAAAGACTAAAACAAGAATCTAGTGAAAACTTGTAAAGGGGTTCGAGGTTCATATTAACATTCTAGGAAGGTTTTAAAAGCACCTAAAATGTCCACTAATGTGGTTATCCGACGATTAACTATTTGGCTAAATTTTATTCGACTTAACTTAACTTTGCAAAAATTGAACTAGTTTGTAGTTAGAACTATTTTTAAAAGGGAAAAGGGGAAATATTGAAATATTATCTAAGTGAATTATCTTACAAAATTATTTGTTCAAGTCTTGTTAAGAGATGACTGATTTAGTTAAATTGTCAAATCAAAATGGGCTTCTTTCGGGGATTTGAATTTTTCGACCTTAAGATTAGCGGCAAATATTTAGCGAACACACAAACACGATAAAGCAAATAGGGAAAGAGATTTGGGCCCAAATCTAGTTTTCCTGTCCGTCTGGGCCAGTATTTGGGCCCATTTTCATTTTGGGCCTTTGGCCCATTTACGTCACATGCACCTGTCCTAAACTAACGTGAGAGAAATATTTTTCTTTGGGCCTTAGGCCCAATTTTTCACCTGTCCTAAATTCTAACAAAATAATAAACATAATGACTAAATAGGCTTATGCCCAATAATAACAAAACACAATTTTTGTATAAAGAGTGGGCCTTTTGCCCAATCTTTTCAATTCTCCTCCAATTTTGCATTCTTCCAACTTCGGAACCTGTTCGTCGTTTTTGATGGCTAGCTGACTCGATAAAGAAAATAGAGCCTTTACGGCTCTCTCAAAATGCAAAGGAAGGAGTGAGCTCTTGGCGAACTCGAGCAAATTTTACATACAAAAAAAAAAGAAGAAAGAGAGTTATATTAACATAGGATAGAATATTCTCACATTTCTATATAAAAAAAAGGGTAAGGTGATTGACAAATCAGCGCAACAGATCACTTATCCAATAGATTATGGAACTAATTAATCAACCCAAATGATTTTAACAAATGCTCCTTATTAGCCGCAGTGAGAGGAAATAGCAATGCACATTTACACATACCATTAACTTTTCTAAAAAAGAGCAAAATTATACTATATGCATTAATCAATCGAGGAAATCAAAACTAAAATGTAAACCAGAACTGTAAGCACAAATGTTATACAAATTATGAACAAATTCCTCTTTTAGCCTCTGTCAATTTCCAGTTTTCAAGTATATTATTAGATTGACATGTAATCAAGTGAATGTTCACACAATATGAACCAACAAAGCCACGGGGAATCAATATTGGAATTAAAGAATCCTCATGTCACACAATGAAAGATTAACACCCAAAGAGATCACGCTCCAAATAACCTTAACGACTAAAATTCAAATCTGGAAAATAAAGAGAAAAACTCAGATTTTTATATCGACTCAACTTGCCAACATAAGAATTTTCGACTAGAATTTGCACAATATGGAAACGTAAACTTGACTCAAACGACACATGCTGGACGATAGGATAACCACGAGCTAAAAAATAAAATAGAGCAGCCAGCTAATACATTCTACACACAGTAACTAATGCAACATACTACTTCATATTAGCTAATTTCCAAAATTTGATTTTCCTTAGAAAGAAGACTAGATACTAATTTTAACAAAATAAGGAGGAACAAAGGCATGCCGACTCGTGACATTCGAGCTAATAGAACTCAAGAGGAGATAATAAAGCACCCTTAAGATAAACAACAGTGAAGCAATGAACCTAGGCACGAATAAGCGACATCGAAGACGATACTCATTAGTAGGCAATGAAATAACCAAAGTAGCACAAGTAAGGCGTATAGATATGTCAAGAACTCAATAACCATCAACAGCAACACCAACCTTTTGGAATACCAAAGAGAAACACCATTTTTAGAAAATATAAAAGACGAGAGGATCGAAAGGCGTTACCTTTTTCGGCGCAGCGAAATGGGGACAGTGCGAGCAGAACCACGATCCTCTAACCACACGACTTCGAATGTGAAAGGAACTAGGGCGAAATCTCGAATCCCGAATGAAACTTGAAGAAACCAAAGGCGAAACGGAATAGAAACGTGGTACCTCAATTGAGAATAAAATACTCGCCGTGTACTGCTCCGTCTCTTTGTGAACGTTGGAGTAGAAAAAAAAAAGGTTGTCGTTTCCCCGATGTTGTCGTTGCAAGAGGACGCCGTCTGGTTCTCGTGAGGTTAGGCGTGTATTTTGACGTCTGGAGAGCTTCTGTGTATGCTGCTGCTGCTTTTGAATTTCTCTATGTTAAAACTGGAGTTGGGCCGGGTCAGGAATAATAAAAAAATGGGCCGGTTTATTGCTGTTGGAAATTGCTGAAGTAATTGGATTGGGTCGGTTTGGAAACTGATGGGCTACTGGAAATTATTGAGTGAAAGGCCCAAAATGTTCTTTAATTGGTCCAATAAGGAGTGAAATCATTGGTTATATTTGAAATAACCAGATAGATTACGACCTTGGTCGATTAACCAAATTGAGTTTTATTGGCAAATTCAGCTAAAATCTAAATGAGATGAATTAATATAATTAATTTAGGAGCTTCTCAATCTTACCAAAATAAAATAATTAATTCAACTATAAACCAATTAATTTTTGAAATCAACCATGGTTTAAACTAAACTAATTTTAATAGGATATTTAAAAGTAAAATATTTTTGGGATGATTTTCAAGTATTTATGAAATATACCAATTATATCTATAAAGCTATATGAAATATATTTACTATTTATAAATTATAAAAATCGACTAAGATCACTTAAAATGACTTTGAAAAGTATTTGAAATTTATAAAATCAATTATTTTAAATCGTTTGGAAATTAAGAATCATCTATGAATATAACATCAATAGTAATGTCAAGAACTTAGGCCTTTTTAATATAAATTCTATAAAGAATATTTTTCCACCATTAATCTAGGGAATTTGAAAAGACAAAAAATGAATGATATTATCATATGAATGAATTAATGAATAAATTAATATCAACCCTTCTTCTTCTTTTAGCTTTAAACCGGTAGTAATTACAATGACAACATTGTCTTTTCATATGATGACAATATCATTAGTATTAGTTAGTATACTACGGTCAGTTTATTGTTTAATCTTTTAATATTTAATTAATTATACATTTTAAGAAGAGATTTTTGGATTATTATTTTTAGTATTATTAATTTATTATTATATACATATAGATTATAAATGATAAATATTAATAAATTAGATATTTTTATTAGAAATTAATCTAAGGAAGTGCAAAAGTCATTAACATGTTAATTAAAATGATATAATTTAATATTTAAATTAAATAATTAAAGGTTTTATAATATTTTAATTTCAGGGGTAAAATCGTAATTCAACTTTTAACTTTTTTTGTTCCCACTTATATGATTTATATATGTGTTCTCTGAAAGAGTTATTAATTGAGTAATATTATATCGCTTTGTTTTATTTTGTGATTATTTTCTAGGTTGATCCAAATGCCAAAAACATGAATACGAAAAAATGGCCGATGTTTGTGGATTGGGAGGAAATCTTTGGCAAGGATAGAGCAACAGGGTAGTTTGCAGAAGGCCCATTAGATGTTGTTGAGGAAATTCAAAGGAGTCAATCCTCAGTACTGTTTAACGATGTGAGTTTGGGATTTCCTATTGATCTTGATGGCGATGAAGAAGCTGGTTCTAGTCATAGACCTAATGTGACTACGGGAGAAGCTGGAAATGCTATTGGAGCTACTACATTTCCTGATGCATCTCAAAATGAAAATGCTGGAGCATTTGAACCTGAAGAAGTTGGATCTCAACAAACCAATAAACAAGGTGAGTATACCAAAATGTCGTCTAATGTCAATGCAAAGGAGAAATGCAAGAAAAGAAAAAAGATCCCGGAGAATGATTCTGAGATATTTCTTAAGGGTATGGTTGAGGTTATAAAAACTTTACTGATAGTCAAGACAAACGAATGGGTGCCTTAATTGACAAGATTGGAAATCGTGACCAATCTGATCTTCGTGATCAAATTTATTCCATCATTGAATCCCCTATATTTGACTTGTACCCCACAGAGCAACGCATCAAAGCAACAATGATTCTTTGTGATGACGTCAAAATGATGGAATTATTTATACACATGGGTGAACTTGAGCGTCAAACTATGATGTTTATGATCATCAATGATAAACTTTAAAGTATGGTAGACTTCAAGATAAGTGGAAAGTTCATTTTGCTAGTTTTGCTTAATTGAAGACCTCTAAATATTTGAGTGTAGTGTCACTTTCTGATACCTCGGATTATGTCCTATATTGAAAATGATTGGCGTAAGACGGACACGAGGACAATAGCTTTTGTGTAACTAGAATCTATGGAAAAACTTGAGTGTGGTGTCACTTGTGATAAACTCAAATGATGTATGTAAATGTGTTTATTTGGCTTGCTTTTGTCAATTGATGTACATGATTGTCGCTTCCTATCCTTCTCTTCATTTATCTCCTCTGTTGTTCGTTTCGATTTGCTATATCGCAACCTTTACAGGACTACAACTTCACTCTTTCGAATTCTACTGCAGGGCTTGCCGGGATTTCCACTTTCTGGATCAACAGACCTTCTCTTATTGTCAATTCCACCGACGACTTCTTTGAATTGGTGACACCCATACTTCAGCGGGGAAATGCTGGCCCACGATTCCTCTGTGGCTTCTACTGCAGGTACAATGCCACAGAATGCCTTCTTGGTATCCTTTTGTACCACAACAAATACAACATGGAGAACGGTATGATAGATAAACCCCAGTTAGTTTGGTCTGCTAACAGGAACCATCCAGTGAAATTCAATGCAACCTTGCAACTAGGCCATGATGGAAACTTGGTCTTGACAGACTCCAATGGCACTCTTGTTTGGTCCACTGATACAATTGGGAAATCTGTTTCTGGCTTAAACTTGACAGAACTGGGAAATCTTGTTCTCTTTGATAAGAGAAATCGCACAATATGGCAGTCTTTTGATCATCCTACAGACTCTTTGATTCCAGGGCAGAATTTGGTTTCCGGGCAGAAGCTCATAGCAAGCGTTTCAGCAACCAATCGGAGTCAAGGTTTGTTTTCTCTTACTGTTCTAAATGGAAGCTGGGCTGCTTACACAGATACAGTTCCACCTCAATACTACTACACTTCATATTTTGAAGATAGTCCTTATTACAGTTTTGATGGTCAAACCTTTACTGCTTTACACAATCCTACTAACTCGACAGCTCAATTCATGAAGATTGGGCTTGATGGACATTTAAAGGTATACCAATGGTCTGTAGTTGATTGGAATGAAGTATCTGACATTTTGTCGCCATATGTAGATAACTGTGGGTACCCAATGGTATGTGGAAGTTATAGCATTTGTACAAATAACGGGCAATGTACTTGTCCGCCATAGGAAAACTTCTTCAGACCATTTTCTGAGAGGAAACCAGATCTTGGATGTTCACAGCTGACTTCCATTTACTGCAACTCTTTGCAGTATCATAGTTTCATAGAGCTCAAGAATACTACATATTTTTCATTTAACATTGATCAGGAACTAAATTCGAGCAAATTGTAGCTTGGGCAGAAAAAGTTGGAAGATTGCAAAAGGGCCTGTCTGAGTAACTGTTCTTGCAAAGCTGCTGTTTTTGAATATAATTGGAATGGGGATCGAAGAGGGAACTGTTTGTTACTGAATGAAGTTTTCTCTCTCACAGACAGCGAAGAAGGAAGAGGCAAGACAGTATTTCTTAAGGTGCAAAATACCTCAGAGGCGCAGACTCGGTCTATAATCATTCCTGGAGGAAAGAAATCAAGACCTTTCAAAGTGATAAAAGGATCTACTCTTGCAGCTTTCTTCGGGATAATTTTAAGCATAGCTACTTGCTTTGTTATTTTCAGAAAGAGGACACACGAGTCCAGAAAGGCTGCGGATATTTTGGATTTAGCACCAATCTTTCCAGGAATTTTAACTCGATTCTCTTACAATGAGCTGAAAATAATTACAGATGATTTCAGTAGAAAGCTCGGGGAAGGAGGATTTGGCTGTGTTTATGAAGGAACACTGAGAAATGGAACTAAAATAGCTGTGAAGAATCTGGATGGTGTAGGTCAAGTAAAGGAATCATTCTTAACAGAAGTAAAGGCAGTCGGTGGCATTCACCATATCAATCTGGTAAAACTCATTGGATTTTGTGTTGAAAAGAGCCACAGGCTTCTAATCTACGAGTACATGGTGAATGGATCGCTGGATAGGTGGATTACGCATGAAAATCAAGAAAATGGGCTTACATGGAACACAAGGCAGAGGATAATATCAGACATCGCCAAAGGGTTAGCATATCTACATGAGGATTGCAGCCATAAGATAATTCATTTGGACGTCAAACCACAAAACATCCTTCTAGATCAATATCTCAATGCTAAGATATCAGATTTTGGGTTGTCGAAGCTAATTGAGAAAGACAAAAGCAAAGTTGTGACTAGAATGAGAGGAACACGGGGTTATTTAGCCCCTGAATGGTTGAGCTCGGTAATCACTGAGAAAGTTAATGTATATGCTTTTGGAATTGTCCTCATGTTTAGTAGACCTTAAAATGAAGTTAACTTTAGACAAAGACATTAATCAATATTAGGTGCCATAATTCACCGTAATAATTAGGTGGCGACTTCTTGACTTAGTTATTAACTTAGGAAGCACCAATTGTTGTACACTATTTTGACCCGGTTAAAATGGGGTATAACAGCCGGGTTCTATCTTTCCACTAATGGGACCATTTTGACCATTTCCAAGTTACAATTTCGTTATTGTTCAACCATGTAGACAAATCAAGGTCACTACAACTTTCATTTATTTTGTGTTATGCTTCTTCTCTTCACTCCTCAGTATTTGAAAACTAAAGGATCTAGGTGCATGGATTTGATGATTTTAATGTAAGCAAGTACATCGTATGTGTGTGAAACTATTTATTAAATTTATGTTTAAAATTATTCTTCAGCAACTATATAGACTCCCTTGTAATGTGATTATGTAAGAGTGGAGTTATTTTAATGATATGAAATGAGATCAATTTTTATCTCGCTCCCTCTTCATATCTGTGATTCAATGGAAAATATATATTGTCTTATTGCAGCAGATTAGCAGTGAATAAATACAATACATTAGGTGCTAACTAAGGAAAGAAATTAAGACTGATTCTCTGCATTGATTCCTATAAATCTGCTACCTAAATATAGCTATATATATTACTAGATTTAAGTCTATACATTCTATAACACTCCCTCTCAAATTGGAGCATATATAATGATCATGTCCAGCTTGTTACAAAGATAATCAACTTGAGTTCCATTCAATGCCTTTGTGAGTAAATCAACTACATGCTCTCTTGTCTTCACATAGACAGTGGAAATCAAGTTTTCCTGAATCTTCTCACGAGTAAAATGACAATCAACCTCAATATGTTTAGTTCTTTCATGATACACAGGATTTGAGGCAATATGCAAGGCATCTTGATTATCATTGGTGTATGATGTTCCAACCCAATTTCAGTTAGAAGATGATGTATCCACATAATCTCATATGTAGACTGTGGCATAGCTTTGTACTTAGATTCTGCACTATATCGAGATACAACACTTTGCTTCTGACTTCTCCATGAAATTAGGTTCCCTCCAACAAAGACACAATAGCCTGTAATTGATCTCCTATCAATTTTGGATCTGGCATAGTCAGCATCAACAAAACACTCAACACGAGTATCACCATGATTTTTATACAATATCCCAAGTCTAGGGGCTCCTTTCAAGTAACATAAAATCTACTCCAAAGCTGCCCAATATAATGTTTGACTGTAGGCGAGGACATAAACTGGCTGACAACACTTACTGCAAAAGCAATGTCTGTACGAGTCACACTGAGGTAGTTTAACTTCCCAACTAACCTCATGTATCTCTCGGGATCATCAAAGAGGTCACTGTTATCTTTCATAAGCTGCACATTGGGAACCATTGGAGTACTACAAGGATTAGCTGCTAACTTTCCATTGTTTGCTAGAAGATCAAGGATATACATTCTCTGAGACAACAAAAATCCCTTCTTGTTTCTACTCACCTCTATACCTAAAAAGTATTTCAACTGACCCAATTCTTTCGTATGAAACCTAGTAAGCAGGAAAGATTTGAGGGAAGAGATCCCCGCATAATCACTTCATGTGATGACAATGTCATCAACATACATAACCAGCAGGATAGTGCCAACTGCTGATTGTCGGTAGAAGACTGAGTGATCACATTTGCTCATTTTCATCCCAAACTCCAGGACTACCTCGGTGAACTTCCTAAACCAATCTCGTGGACTTTGTTTCAAGCCATACAAAGACTTTTTCAAATAACACTGTTGACACCCAATTTTGGACCTCCACAATATAGATTAATTATCGAACTTCTTCAATTTCAAACAATTAAAATAATTAATTTTATTAGAAAATCAAATATTTTTTCTAGTTATTTTCAGGTAATTCTAGTCATTTTATAATTTTTAAATGATAAAAACGTTTTTATATAATTAGTAGATTTTATAAATAGTTGAAAATCATCCGAAAGGATTTTACATTTTTAGTTGATTATTTTATTAATTCACTATAGTTTAAGTTATAGTTTTAATTAAGTTAATTATTTTATTTTGCTAAGATTAAGAAGCTTGTTAATTAATCGAGAACAATTCATCTTATTTAATTTTGGGTCGAATTTAACCAATTACACCAACTTGGTCAAAATTACAATCCACGTGGTTATTTACTTAATTCAAGTTGACCACACTATGCTTCCTTTTCGAGACTCCAAAATCGGCCCAAATTCAACAAAAACCCAGCCCAATCCCATTATCCTTATTTCCCAGCCCAATACCTCAATACAAAAGACCCATCCAAAATCCCAGCCCACTCCCAATTGATCAGAACATAATCACAATACGTACAATAATACAATACCGATACAGAACCGACCCCTGCACGTTCTTCTTCCAGCAGCAGCGCTAACCAGACAACCAAAACCCAGAAAATCGACCCAAATCCAGTAGCGATTCAGCCCAGTGAGCCCAGAAATCTCGCACAGCCCACGTTCTCTCCCTCTCTCCTTATCCTCTCGTACGAGCAATGTACTCGAATTTTCCAGGTGTCTCCATCTTGACTTCTCGCTCGTCCTTGCTCGAAATCAAGTGGCTATCCTCTTGAATCCATTGGAATTGTACGAAATCAGTACTATTCCAGCTCTCACATCCTTATCCTCAAGGGATTTTGAAATTCGAATTTGAAAAATTCATCCAAATTGTTCCTGTTTTCCCCCCAAGAATCAGCCTAGTATCCCTCTATGTAAACTCTTTTTCTTCTTCATTGTTAGAGGTAAGAGACAGCTTACGTTAAATAGGCAAAAACAGAGGAAAGTTTGGGGAAGAAATAGAAGAGAGCCAGCTTACATTGGAAACAAAAACATACAGTAAGATTACTAGGTCCACACAAAGTCATATACGAAATACATAGGGAATAGAATCTGAATGATCGGAGTTTAGAGTTTATTTTTGAGCTCGCTTTCTCGTCCACTGCTTAGAGTTCGTCGGATCCTCACTTGCGGTGGTGGGGGTGGTATAGCTCCTCCAACTCGTTCCCGTCTCGGTCGCTTCCCATAAGGAGGTAAAACATTTCTTAACTCTACCCTGATTAATTCTTGATTGTTCTAAGTTTTTTCTCGTTCCTAACCCTTGTCTTAGTTATAATGTGTTAAGATTGTGTAGTTTAATTACGGAAATTGGCTCTTTCTTTTGCTGGAAGTTTTGTTCAATTAAAATGTAAAAGAATTCTTAATTCTCAGTTTGAATGTTGTCGGTTATCTTTTCCTTATTGCGTTTTCAGCATCTATCTTCATTTTTTCAGTTTATTCCCTCCATATATCAGTTGTAGTTCTTTATTCTCTTTAAAAAATGCTTCTGCTGGCTGCTGTTGTTAAGCCTTGCTGTAATGTGAAGTTCGACTAGTGATGTTGAGTTCTAGAGGATGATATTTTTCTTTTGATTCATACTCGGTCAAAGTCTCCTTTGTTTAGTTCAAATGATCTATGTAGCGATTTGTGATGTCTGACTCAATCCCAACACTTCATAAATCCATCGTCTCATGTTTTAATTTGGATTATTTTCCTGTGTATCATTGTGCATTTCTGTTTGTAAATGCTTGCTAATTTATTTGTTGATCATAGTTGCCATAACTTATATATAACAATAGTATCCCCCCAGTTCTCGTGCATCTGTTAATAATTTATAGGTAGTAAGTATCCTACTTGCTCCTTTCTTTGCTGATGAGTCACTAAGGTCAATGTTCTTTTCTAAAAAATTAGCATTATTTGTTAGATTCTTGTTTAAATGTTGGTGTTTAAGTCAAGATTTCAAACCTTGTTTAGTTTTGTTTGATGAATGTTTCTTTAAAAATGGGATCATGAATGTATTTGATGGTATAATACTCCAGTAGATCATCACTTTTAAATTTGGTGGGTTTGAGTAGATCATTGACTAAGGTTGAGCGAATGTAGGGGCTGATTTATATAGTTTTCTTTATGTTTCGCTTTTTGTTCGATTTTCTCCATTCACGTGCTTCGTGATTTATACATTGTTCTCTATAAATTAAATACTCTTTTCTATGCAATTTTGAGCTGATATTAATTCATTACTCCTTTGCATGTATGAAATCCGAGTCCGTTTTGGACTTCTCCTTGCATATCCTTGAGTTGTCTCGTGTCAGTCTCACCCGTGTTCGAGCAAAGGAAGCTGAAATATGAGGGAAGAGAGCCGAAAATCGAGCTGTATACATCAGTCTACATGGAATATACAACAGATACAGTCATATACATGGTATACAGTGATTGTATACACTTTGTATACAAATCTGGAATGGGCTAAGAATCCCCAAATTCCAGCAGTTTGTTCTTTTGATGTAATTGGGCTAAAAGACCATATATTTGTGCAGAGTTTTGATAGTTTTAGGACAGGGAAATTGGGCCAAAGGCCCATCAATTTTTGGCAGCCTTATTGTTAGTTTAGGACAGGTTGAATGGGCAAAGGCCCAAAGCAGAAAATTAGGCCCGAGTACTGGCCCAAGCGGACAGAAAACCAAACTTGAGCCCAAAACTCTCTCTCTCTTTATTTTATTTGTTTCGTATTTGCTTAATTGTTTATTTGCTAGTTAATTTTAAGGTTTTTCCTTAATTCAATCCCCCAAAAGATGAACCAATCGTATCTTTTAAAATCAAACAAATATATTTTATTTACTTGACTTTAAAACATCTAGTACTTAATATTTTCAAAATTCCCCTTTCCCCCTTTAAGATCTTTTAAGATTTTAAATTGTTTACTTCTCAATTTGTTCAAGTGTGCATGCTTTTATTTCAGAATCAATTAGCCAAATATTTTAGTTACCAAATAACCGCATGTTAGCGGGCATTTCGGGTGCTTTAAAATCCTTCTCGAAATGAATATGAACCTCGAACCCCTTTAAATATTTTCATTAGATTTTTTGTTTTTTAATCTGTTAAAAAATTAGTTTTCTTAATTTTACTTTAAAAATTAAGTGGCGACTCTTAAAATCTATCGTATTCATTTTTAAATAAAACAAACACACTCTCCCATACTCCCCTTAAGCAACAAAACTAGGTGGTTGCTCCATATATACTTCCTCTTGAAGATCACCATGAAGGAATGCATTTTTTATATCCAACTGATGTAAAGGCCAATTCTCTGAAGCAACTAGAGAAATGAACAAGCGGACGAAAGTAAGTTTGGAAATTGGAGAAAAAGTGTCTGAATAATCCACCCCAGAAGTCTGAGCATACCTTTTTAGCCACAAGTCTGACCTTAAGTCTTGCCACAGATCCATCTGAATTTACTTTAACTGTGAACACTTACTTACATTCCACTAGTTTCTTCCCACTAGGTAAATCCACCAAATCTCACGTGTGATTTTCCTTTAAGGCATGTATTTCCTCAATTATCGCATCATACCATCCAGGATGATTCAAAGCTTCCTTCATTGTTTTGGGTACAAAGATAGAGTCTAAAGAAGCAACCAAGGACTTTAACGTAGAGGACAAATGGTCATAAGAAACAAAATTAGCAATGGAATACGTCGAATGACAAGTCTTTTTACCTTTGTGAAGAGCAATAGGGAGATCAAGATCATTTGAAGGTTCGAGTGAAGAAAGATTTGATAACAAAGGAACCGATGCAGAACATGTATCATCGATCTCTCGTCTTCTCGAATAAACTTGAACAATTGATGGTCTTGCCAGAGCAGAAGATGTGGGACCAGTAGTCAAATGGTGTTCAATAGGGGAACTAAGAGATTGAAGGACATCATCTGATTGTTTTGTCACAACACGAGTAACTTGATAGACTAACCACTCATCTTCCTCCCCATGAGTTGTTGAACTGGGAGGTGCATAGAAGAATGGTGTCGTCTCTGAAAATGCCACATCATTTGACACCAAATATTTACCAAGCTCTGTAGAATAGCATCGATACCCCTTCTGAAGGCGAGAATAACCCAAGAAAACACACTTCAATGCTTTAGGGTCCAACTTGGTAACTAATGGCTGAACATCTCGAACATAACATGTGCCTCCAAACACCTTAGGTTCCACTGGAAATAGTGACTTGTTTGGAAAAAGAACATTGTAATGCACATTACCAACAAGAACAGTCGATGGCATGCGATTAATCAAGAAACAAGTTGTAGAGACTACATCGGCCCAAAATTGTTTAGGGACCTTAATTTGGAACAAAAGTGCTCGAGCTGTCTCAAGCATATGTCAATTCTTTCTCTCGGCAACTCCATTTTGAGAGGGTGTATCAACACATGAAGTCTGATGGAGAATACCATGTTGTCTCATGTAGGATTGGAACAATTTTGACATATATTCTTTAGCATTATCACTCCTTAGAATACTCACCGAAGTACTGAACTGAGTTTTGACCTCCGCACAAAAGTGAGTAAACACTTCAGAACGACTCTTCATAAAATAAATCCAAGTCATTCGAGAGAAATCATCCACAAATGTGACAAAATACTTATATCCAGTTTTGGAAACAACATGACATTGGCCCCCAAACATCAGAATGAACTAACTCAAAAATCGACTCCACCTGCTTATTAACCCTTGGATTTGTTGAGCTATGATAATGTTTGACAAATTGATATGACTCACAATCCACTGAAGAAATATTCTGAAATTGAGGACAAAACTTCTTCAACGTAGGCAAAGAAGGATGTCCCAATCGACAATGTGCCTCAAATGGAGACACGCCACTAAAATAAGCACAAATCGAGGCTCCTAATATTCATCAAGAATGTAGAGATTATCATATACATGTCCTTTTCCAATAACTTTATTTTTCTTCAGATCACGAAACAAACAATGATCAGGAAAGAACGAGATATAGAAGTTTAGGTCTCTGGTAAGCTTGCTAACAGACATCAAATTAAAGGCTAACTTTAGTAGACCTAATACAAATGACAAGGTAATAGAGGATGTTGGTTTTACAGTCCCAAATCCTATAATCTTACAGAGCGAACCATCAGCAATCGTCACAGGAGAGAGTGCTCCATGTGATCGAAGGCTAGAGTATATATTAGGATTACCTGTCATATGATCTGTGGCACCTGTTGACATCCAATTTTGACCCTCCCCGATAGAAATTAATTTTTGAGCTCCTTAGATTTCAACTGATTTAGAATAATTAGTTTATAAAATATTTTTCAAGTTTTGGAGTGATTTTAGTCATTTTTATACATTTAAATGACACATAGTTCTTATACATTTACTAATATATTTTATGAATATTTGGAATCATAGCAAAAGATTTTTTATTTCTTTTTAGCCAAGTGTTTTACTAAACTTAGTTTAATTTAAATCATAGTCACGATTTTGAATTAATTAGTTCGTGTTTAAACTAATTATTTTATGATCAAGTTAATTATTTTATTTCATTAAGATTAAGAAGCTCATTAATTAATTCTTATTAGTTCACCTTATTTAGATTTTAGCTGAATCCGTTAATTCAACTCAATTTAGCTATTCCTTAAATTTAGAAATCTAACCGATTTAATTTTTTTACTCTATACCCATTCTTAAATGACCAAATTTTGGGATTTTATGTGGCATTTCCAGCAAACCTTCCAGCCTATATTTTAAACCCAAGTTCCCAGCCAACCCAATACTTTAATTCAATTGCCAGCCCATTTCCACTTTCAATTCCAAAAGAAGCCACCAGCAATACATCTCAATACATTACAGTAACAATACAATAGCTTCCCAGCCCACCAAATAACAACGTACAATACCCACCAAACAGCAACCCGACCCACCTCCTTAATTCCAAAAGAGACCCAGAAACGACGTGAAAACAGAGGAACAACATCAACAAAGCAAAGCAGCTCACGACGCCAATTACAGCAGCGATTCCAGACGGAAGCAGATGGAAAGCAGTCTGCTGCGTTTCCTTTGTCTTCTTCCTCACGTTCCCCTCAAATTCGTACCAACAAGGCAGTAAAAGCAAGCACGCGCTCCTCCCCCCTTTCCCCTTTCGGAATGAGTCAAAAACTCAAGGAAAAGGGTGTTTATCCTTAATGGTGAATGGATTTTGGGGAGTTCAAATTTCGAATTGGGTCTTGTCTCATCCGAATTCTATCCTTTTTCCCCCCAAAACGGGAACCCTAATCTCCTTTTATAAATATTCTTGTTCTTTCGGTATTAGGGGGAGATTTTTTTTAGTTGGTAATTTTTTGACAAAAGCATATAGAATAGCTTAAGCAAATAGTTAAAAATACATCAGGAAGAAGAGGGGAGAGTAAATTTTCAGGCCCTCATTCTTCTAGCCTGTTCGTCGTTGTTCCCCTAAGTCGCTTCGAGTTCGAGTTGCCGCCCGAGTCTCTCGTTTGCAGTCCATAAACCGACTTTGTGGTGGTAGAGGTTCCGCTCAAATTCCTGGTCCCAGTTCACTGCTCCGAAAGAGGTATAATGATTTTCTTTACCCATTAGCTTTTCTCTGTTCATTGTGGAATAAAAATGTTGAGTTTTGTAAGAAAGGCAGTGAACTGCTCTTCTAAGTTCGTTCCTTAGTTTCGATATGGCTTAATTTTATTCCATAAGTGGGCTGGATATATGCTAGAGTGTTTAAAATGGTCTACTATTCATTCAATCGCGATTTTGAGTATGCTAGCTTTGTGTTATGTCGCTCCATTTATTTACTTATGTTTTTAATCGTTTTTCTTTGTCGATTCGATTTTTGTGTCGTGGTGGTTTCTTAGCCTGGTTAGATTTCTGGTAGAGTCTAATATATGTTCTTGCCTAATCGGATTAATGTTCGTGTCTCCTTGGTTTTAACCTGTGTTGTATTTTTTTTGTAATGTCAAAATGTCATGTACCTTGTCGTAAGTAATGTCTTTGATTCTTCATCTGACTACAACTTTGCTGAACATTTCTGGATGGTTGTTTCGCATTTTTGTTTGTTTTCTTCATTGTACGGCAGTAGCATTCTTAAATCTCCCTGATCAGTTATGTTCTTATTTAGGTTGTATGTTCCTTGAAAAAATGTTTTTTTCTTCTTCCTTGTTAAGCTCGTCTACATCTCAAAATTTGGCAGTCTTTCCTAAACATATATGAATGCTCCTACTACTTCAGTTTAGTGTAGGATTCTAGTTCTGCTTATTTTGATCTTTAGCTGGTTTATCTATGTGCATGTTTATTTATTCGGGATTTGTTCTAGTGATAAATACTTCATCCGTTTCTTCTTAGCTAACAATTGTTTCTTTTAATCATGTTTGTATATATTGGAGTTGTTTTAAAAAATGTGAGGTTTCATTTCTTTATTCTTTATGGATTTCGGTTTTAGTTTTTTCCTCCAAATTGTTTTTCCTTAATTTTGTGTCTTACCAGTATTAAGGTGAAGTTTGGGTTTGAATTCAATATAAAAAAAAAAATGTATATATATAAAAATAAAAAATACATATGATGTGAAGCATGATATTTAATGAAGCTAATTGTGTTCTCGTAATTATTTCCTGTCAATTGACCGCCATTATTTAACGTCAATCTATTCGTTTTGGTTTAGTTGAAATATATTTGAGTGCGTGCCTTCAAATGCATTATTGTTTCGTAATCAATGAATCTTGTCATCGTTTAGAGCTAAGATTTGAAAGATCTTTTATTATTATTATTGGTTACTAATTTTTGTTCTCTTCATTTGCATGTGAAATCTGCTCGAGTTTACTACGAACTCCTATCTTCCTCTTGCATTTCGGGAGAGCCGCAAAGGCTAATTTGTTTTTGTCACTCGAGTCAGCCAGCTATAAAAATCGATGAATATGTCTCGAAGTTGAAAGAAAAGCGGAGAAGATCGGGAGTTAAAATTTTGGGCCAAAAGCCCACCTCTATTCATTCTGAGTTGTATTTTGTTATTTGTGTGCCTAAGCTCTTGTCATTTTACTTATTATTACATGTTAGACTAGGACAGGTGCAGGTGACTCAAATTGGCCGAAAGCCCAAAGCGAAAGTGGGCCCAAGTATTGGCCCAGGCGGACAGAAAAATCAGATTTGGGCCCAAATTTTCTTTCCCTATCTATTTAACTGCTATTACATGCTTATTTGTTAAAAATTAATATTAAGATTTTGAAACTTCAAATCCCCAAAAGACACCCATTTTGAATTAATCGCTTAACTAAATTATTCGTCTTGACTTAAAATAAATAAATAAATAATTTTACAAAAATATTTCACTTAGATAATATTTTAATATCTTTTCCTCTTAAAATGGTCTCAACTTTAAAATAGTTCAGTCGCTCTATTCAAATTAAGTTAAAGTATTTTTAGCCAAAAATTAATTGTCGGATAACCACATTAGTGAATATTCTAGGTGTTTTTAAAACCTTCCTAGAATGTTAATAAGAACCTCGAACCCCTTTAATATTTTCATTAGATTTCTGTTTTAATCTTGAAAAAATAGTTTTCTTGATTTTTCTTAAAAATTAAGTGGCGACGAATCCAAATAATATGCGTTTGTAATAAAACATGGATAACTCAATAATGTCACCACGATTTGTTATTAGAGGATATAAATAGTGTTATTTATGAAAAATGCTCAAATACCAATTTCAGGCCATCCATCACGAAACGTAGTTAGGCCCAAATTATTTGGTTGAACATGATTGGGCTTGATCTCCAACTATCAACTATACTACTCTATAAGAAAACCCATTTTCATTCATTTATTTATAAGTTTCATTGTTCGTTGGATTGTCAACTACTACTACTAATTTTTGTTATCAAGATTCTCTAAAATTGTAGGAACCGATAGAGAGAGAGAGCTTGTTATTTGTTAATTATCTATTTTTGGTGCACAATTAGAAAATAAGTCATAAAAGGATGTGTTTGGTTAAATTTTCTTATTTTTAGTTGGTCAAATTTTTTTGGAAAATGTTTTTCTAGAGAAAACACGTTCCTTAAAAATAAAGAAACTGACTTCCTTAATGAAAGTAGGTACAATAAACTCCAAAAGTGACATTCTATGCATATTAATCGTCTCCTTCAAAGATTTTAGGGATATAATAATAATAATAATAATGGAAAAGTATAAAAAAGATTTAAAAAAAAGTTGCGGCTATATTGTAGTTTAGTTTTTATATTTGCAGAATAAAATAAAATTGGGTCATCTATAATAATTTTTACAAGAAAATAAGTGAAAATAAATAAATTTGACCATCAAAATAATAAATTCAAATTAGTCGATGAATAAAATAGTCAAAAGGAAAACAAATGTGCCCCTATTTGTTTTTTTAAATAAAATAAAAATTATTTTGAAATTTATTTTTTTCACTTCAGTTAGAAGAAATGGGAAAATTAAAAAAAAATCATATTCCTCATTATTATTTTTCCAAATATAATATTTCTTCACTATTTTTCTTAACCTAATTCTGGTAAAAAAAAAAAAAAAAAAGCTCA
>JAJOOR010019868.1:0-10390 GCA_036250505.1 Solanum acaule | reverse complement strand
CGGTGTTTGAATGGTATGATACACATCAATATGTTGAGACAATGGCGCGTGTTTGATATTGCTATGGTTTCTTGTATATAAGTTTGTTTACTTAAAGAAAGGAAGTGGTGATGGATGAACCATATTCATGTATATAAACGACGTGATCATGGTCACTCTGACTCATCATTGAAGAAGCGCTTATGATGTTTGTGGTCTATTTGCTGGAAAGAAATCTTGTTTTTTGCAGAGACTTCATCAGAGAATTGTATTTGTGCAGTTTGACTCCATCTCTAGTTGCTTTCTTCATTTGTAAATGTTTTGTAAAATTACTAGTTTCCCATGGATGTAATTGTCGTGTAAACGACTTGTTGTACATTGACAATTCAAGGTGGATGATATGTATGATTTTATGATTTGGTGTGCTGCATATTCTGGGAGTTATTTGCTTTGATTGTAATCTTACACTTCTTGATTCACACAAGTTTCATGATGTAATATTGAACAGAAAATTGGGTTAACTTTTCTTCCCCTTGTACCAACAACATTTGAGTTTTACCATTTCCATTTAATTTTTTCATTACTTTATTGATCTTAACAAGCTTATCTAACATCATATTTACTTGTTTAACAATCAAATAGTAAGTTATATAGAATCATGTGTTCTTGATCTCGTGACAATTTTAACTATATCGATTTTCAGATAAATAAATTAACACTCATCGTGAGGCCAAAACAGTCATGAGATGGTTTAACTCAGTTCTCTACTTACTCACTTGCTTAGATTTGTTTATTTTTCATAAATAACTTATAACAATCGTGAATAACAACGATGAAAATATGGCACAAGGGTTACTTTCTAATGTTAAATTATCCAGGACCAACATTTCGTCATGAGGAACACTTCACCATTGTTGATTAATGCAAAAAAAAATGTCGAAGTGATACAATGGAACTCCACTTGAAGTATTTAAAATGAACAAGATTTACTTAAGGTATCACCATAAAGTGAATGTTGGCAACAACTTGAGGGAGTTATCGATGAATTTTGCCTATTATATTTTACAATACAATTAAAACTGCCAACCAAAGGACAAATAATCCCTGCAAATTCAGGCCGTACCAAGCTACCATATAGACATGATTGTTGAGTTGTCAATGGCCCACTATATATATTATTGTGCGTTTATCAATTTGTCTTGCTTATGAGTTACGTATGGCTATGAGCATGGCCAACAAAGTACAAAATGTGGCCATGTGAGCATCACAAGTGACAAGAAAATTTAATATTATATAAATAATTATGTAATGTCGATATTATATATATGTGTGTGGTGTATAACTATGTAGCAACTATGTATATATATTTATAAGCAGAGGCGTATCCAGGAGGGGTCACCGGGTTCACGTGAACTCATGCTCCCCTCCTGAAATCATAAATAGTAGTGTTATATTTTTTTTAAAATAGTAAATATAGATATGTGAACTCATAGTTGAAGTATCATACCGTGCAATTATGATTAGGTGCACCTCTGTAAGTGAGATTAAAAATTTGAATCTTTTATTTATCTCATTTTATTTTCCTTTCTAAAATTGGGTAACGTCTCTCTAAGTGGTTTGGATAGGTAAAAATAATTTTGGACCTATAATTTTAAAATTTCAATTATTTTTAGTGATAAGAACCTAAATGTTAAATCGATCAAATTTATATCTTAGATTAACCTTTTCGTAATAGTGCACCCATCATCTCAAAATCTTGAATACGCCTCTGTTTATAAGGCTTAAGTCATTGACAGACACTTGAAGTTGTTTGCATAATTCACTTAGACACCTTAACTAGGGTTAATTCCTATTGAACACTTTTATTATTCAAAACAGATATCTATTAGACACTTTTCGCTGACATGGCATGGAAGGTGCAATACACCCATATTGAGCGCGTGAAAGGGGTATTTTTAGCTTTTTTTAATTATATTTTTGTAATCTCTTTCTTCTTCTTTCTTTCTAACCATAACTTCTTCCACCGCCTCCATTTCCGTCATTGCCACTGCCATCGTCCCCACCACCATCAACCCATCTCCTCCCTCTTTTTCTACAGTCGCCTCTCCCCTCCCAGTCTTCCTTACCAGTCGTTTTCATATGGAAAACATAATTACCAGTCATTTTTTTCAGATTTGTTATTATGGTAGCTAATACATCCATTTCTTCCTCTTCTATTAAGCAATAGCTACCATCACCTCTACCATTTACATCGACACTTGGTCGTGTTTTTTTTTTCATCAACGCTCTATCCCTTTTCTTCTTATTATTATTTCTACAGTCACTTCACCTCTTCTATAACCATTGAATCTACCATTGTTGATTTAGAAGATTAGAAAGAAAAAAAAAAAAGGAGAGTAGTGTTCTGATAGGTAGTACGGAAGAATTTGGGTGGGTTTGATAACAATGGTAATTATTAAAGTTTTTATATAATTTTTTTTTTGAATTTGAACGATTTGTCATTGTTAATCTATGATAAAGAACTGAAAACAAAAAGAGAGAGAGTCGGTGGGGGGCTGATTCTTATGGGTTGCAGGGAAAGGTTTGGTGGGTGGGGGAATTGTGCAGATTACAAAATTTTATTTTATTTTTTATTATTTAAAATATTTTTTTTCACTCATATTGAATTATAGAATAATTTTTTGAATCCCACTCATACATGTCATAACTTTATTCGTCATAGTGCCATGTCATACCAAGTGTGTTTCACACACTTAATATTTTTGGTTGATTGTCCAAAAAATGTCAAATAGGTGTCAATCCTAAGTACTAGAGGTGTTCAATAGATACAAGTAAGCGTGGCAACGGGATCGGAATCGGGACTATCGGACCTGGATGGACCGGAACTGGAACTGAACCGGGCACCATAGGCCGGAACCGGTAATTTTGGAAAAAAATATGTATACCCGTCCTGGACCGATAACCGACCGAGACCGGACCGGAAACCGGGTCCCAACTGCTATATTTAAAATATATATATATATATATATATATATATTAAAATTAAAAAATTAGGAACATTTCTCAAATAATATTAAAACTTTTATAATTTTAAAGTTAAAAATTTAAACTTTTAAAGTTTTAAATACAAACTTTTAAAAGTATAAAAGTTTAAATTTCACACTTTAAAAGTTTGAAAATTTAAATTCAAATTTTAAAACTATAAAACTATAAAAGTTTAAATTTCATACTTTAAAAGTTTGAAAATTTAAATTCATACTTTAAAACTATAATTCTCAAAGCTGATAGTACTTGGGCTGAGGGTGATGATGAGATATCTAAGGAAGCCTTGAAATTTCATACTTTAAAACTATAATTCTCAAAGCTGATGGTACTTGGGCTGAGGGTGATGATGAGATATCTAGGGAAGCCTTGAAATTTTACACGGATCAGATCACTGAAACTAACTGTATTGCAGATTGCAGCATGTTACAACATATTCAAGCACATGTCATTACAGAAGATAACTATTTTATGAAAATCATGCCCGGAGAAGAAGAAATCAAATCTATAGTCTTTAAGCTAAATGGAAATAGTGTTTGTGGGCCTGATGGTTTTACTGGCATCTTTTATCAAACTTGTTGGCCAATTGTGGGGGATGATATTGTTAATGTTGTACAAACCTATTTTCAGGGTCAAACTCTGCCAAAATCAATTACTCATATTAATTTGGTCTTGCTTCTAAAAAGGGAGTTTATTCAAACCTTTTCAGACCTAAGACCAATTAGTTTAAGTAATTTTATCAACAAAGTAATGTCTAGAATTGTACATGATAGAATGGAGGGGCTTCTTCCTAGGTTAATTTCACAAAACCAATCTGGTTTTGTAAAAGGAAGGAATATATCTGAGAATATTTTGTTGGCACAGGAAATTATAACTGATATTGGAAAGAGGGAGAAACCTAATAATGTTGTTATCAAGCTAGATATGGTCAAGGCATATGATAGGGTGAACTGGAAGTTTTTGGCTAGAGTGTTAACTCAAATGGGCTTTGATAATATAGTAGTGGATATGATATGGAGAATTGTGACCAATAATTGGTATTCCATTCTCATTAATGGGCAAGCTCAAGGATTTTTTCATTCAACAAGAGGTGTAAAGCAAGGTGATCCTTTATCACCTGCTTTATTTATACTGATTGCTGAGGTTTTGTCTAAAACATTGAACCATTTGTTTAATTACAATAAGTTTAGATGCTTTGGTATGCCTAAATGGAGTGAAAGTTAAATCATCTGGCATATGCAGATGACACCATCATATTCGCCTCTGTAGAGAAGAAATCTTTGAATTTAATTATGAAGGTGTTACAGGATTATGAAGCACAATCTGGGCAGAAAATCAACAAGGAGAAGAGCTTCTTCTACATGTCTCACAAGGCTGCAAATGCATCAATGAAAGTGGTGGAAGACACTACTGGTTTTTTAAGAGGTAAATTCCCTTTAACATATCTAGGATGTCCTATAGGGCATGCTAAGAAAAGGAAAGTTGATTTTTCAGAATTGATAAAAAAGATCAAAGTAAGCTTCAGGTTTGGAAAGGCAAAATGCTTTCCTTTGGGGGAAAGGCAGTCCTTATCAAACATGTGTTGCAAAGTATGCCCATATACTTACTAGCTGTTATGGCTCCTCCTAAATGCATCATATATGACAGTCATAAAATCTTTGCCAAGCTTTTATGGAATTTTAAAGAAGAGGAGAGGGTAAAACATTAGATCTCCTGGGATGATATTTGTGTACCTAAAGAAGAAGGAGGTCTTGGTTTTAGGTCCTTATGTGACTTGTCTAAAGCAATGTTTGCTAAACTCTAGTGGAACTTCAGAACTAAAAATACTTTGTGGTCCAATTTCTTATGGAATAAATACTGCAAGAGGCATGGTCCACAGACTGTAGAATGGAAAGGGGGATCTCAAGTTTGGAAGCTAATGCTTCTTGCAAGAGATAATATTGACCAGGAGATATGGTGGGAGCCAATAGGGGGTCATGCTAGCCTATGGCATGACAATTGGACTCAATTAGGGGCATTGCAATATGTACTACCTCTAACTCATACAAGAACTGATGATTTTGCAGAAGTTAATCAGGTTATGAGCACTAATGGATGGAATATGAGTATGATAAAGGAAATGTTTGGGGATGAAATATGTCAGCATGTGAATACCGACCTGGGGGACTGGCCTAATAGCTAATAAGAGGGACAAATCATGGTGGATGCCTAATAGTAAAGGAAACTTCACTGTTAGAAGTGCTTGGGAAATGATGAGACAAAGGAAGGACAAGCAGAATGATATTATGTTTATTTGGGAAAAAGGAATACCTTTCAGAGTTTTCTTCCTTCTTTGGAGAATGTGGTTTAAAAGAATCCCTATTGGAGAGGTATTAGTTAGGTGCAAAATTGTTGACTCTGTTGTATGTGTTTGTTGTAACAACACAATAGCAAAATCTTTTGACCATTCGTTTGTAGCATGCCCAGATGCCAATTTTTTATGGAGAAATCTGTCAGGAGCTGCAGGGATACATGGACCATTTATACAATTGAAGCAAACAATGGACAAATGGTGGGGTGCTGATTGTAATGTTAAATTAAGACCTCTATATAATGCAGTACCAATATTCATCATATGGTAGATTTGGAAAAGAAGAAATGCTATTAGAAATGGAGGAAAATTATCCAGATTTGCTATGTTAAGAGAAATCAACAGGAATATTCATTTATTTGCTATGAATAGATATCCTTGGTTAGTTAATATCCCAAGCTCTTAGCCTTGGATGGTAAAGTTTTTTTGAAGAATATAGCCCAAGGCTCTCTTGGAAAGTAGTAAGATGGAGCTGGCCTGCTGTTGGAGTGTTTAAATGCAATATTGATGGCTCTAGCAAAGATCAATTATCAATTAGCCCTAAAGCTTTTTGTGTGAGAAACTACCATGGAGATTTAATCTATGCACAAACTGATTGTATAGCATTTTGCACTGCATTAGAAGCTGAAGTGAAAGCGTTTAGAAGTTGTCTACTGTATTGTGTGCAAAACAATTATCTCTCTCTTGTGATGGAAACAGACTCACTAATAATTTAAAAAGTCCTAGACAGAATATGGGAAATTCCTTGGGGAATAGCAGTGGACACAAGGTGCATTATAGAGGAGCTTTTAGATAAGGAAGTGGTGGTGACACACATTTTCAGAGAAGGGAACAAACTGGCTGATTTTTTAACTAACTATGTCTTCAGTTTTGCAGGTACAAATAACATTCAGTTTACATCAGTAGAAGACCTACCAGGACAAGCTCAAGCAATACTTCATGGTGATAAACAAGGAATACCAAATCTTAGGATAAAGAAATGTCAAAATGCTAATTTCAATATCTGAAACAAAACCTTTTAAACAGAGAAGGGGCATGCACAAAAACATACAACAGCAAAGAGTATATCAAGCCTACAACAACATTTACACAATTGCAGAACACTTTAAATTAGACCAATTGTGTTTAAAGTTGGTCTAATTCTGCAGAATCAAAGAGGTTACCTAATTAGCCTTTAATCACTGCAGTGGTATTAGCTTCTCGAAGCTCAGCCTACATGATTTAAGGTTTGTTAGGTAAATCTCCTTGATGCATATGTGACAAGCTCTAAAGCTCTTTGTTTGTGTCGTTACCTTGCGGACAAGATGGACGATTGTTACGAGTTGAAGAAGTCTTCATCAGACTGGATCCATGGCGTTTGTGAGAAGTTTGAACGCCCAGGTGGATGCCGCCTAAGCTCTTGAACATTTCGTCTTAATGTCAGCGACGGGAAGACGGCCGAAGTTGTTGTTCTTGTTGGAGCTGCGTCTTTTTGCAAATTCCAAAAAAGAAGGCGTGGGTTTCTTTCCATTTCTGCTTCTTTCCTACCAACTATTTTAGTTTCCTTTTTGTTGATTGTTTGTTTTTGTTTTTTATTTAGCTTTTGTCTGAGAGATTTGGTTTTCTTTTTAATAATAAAGGGCCTGACCCATTATTGATCCAAAAAAAAAAAACTTTAAAACTATAAAAGTTTAAATTTCACCCTTTAAAAGTTTGAAAATTTAAGGCGAAATGGTCTGGTGGACCCTTGTACTTGTATGTGTTTGTATTGTGAACCCTTCTACTTGTTCATTTGTCATCTGAACCCCTGAACTCATCAAAACACAATATTTTTAACACGTTTTTTACTACTCAACTGTGTGTGTATCACAAACGTGTGACACGTAATTTTAAAAATAATTATAAAATGACACGTATGATTATAAAATGACACATGTATATATGGTCACTCCATGTCATTTTTCCTTTTATTATATTTGATTAATATACCTACACTTTCTCTTTCCAATTTTTATTTCTCTTTGCCATAGCCATCTGCATCTCCATCCCCACAATCTCATTTCAACTTTTTCTTATCTTCCTTACCCTTTTCCTTTTTCTAACCTCTTCTACTCTTTCCATTGAAGTAAAAAATGTTGGCACGATTTCTGATTGTTCACAATATCGTCGGAGTTCAGAGTTGATTTTGGGTTCTGTTGGATTGGGGTTTTGGTGGTGACCAGTGGCGCTAAGGAAAAGTGGGGGTCTATTGGGTGGTCTGATTGTTTCTAATTGTTCACAACTGGCGACATTGTGAAAGTCGAGACTTATTGACGGAGTTAGTTTGGGGTTTTTGTCGTTGTTGTTGTTGTTGGTTCTCATTTATAGTTGTTAGTTGAAGCTTGTTGGAGATGGTGAGAACGAAGGCAGTTTGGTCAGAGAAGGTGAGGAGGACAAGAAGAAGGCAATAAGTTTGGGTTTGGTTTGGAATTGAAACAAGGGGTCAATGACAAATATATTTGAGTTTTTTTGTTTGATTTTCAACTTATCTAGGTAGGTTTTTCAATTTATTTTCGAATTTATTTGTTGTTTAGTTTGAATTTGATCTCTATTTGTGTCTTTGTTTGGTTTTGGGGTTTTAGTTGATTGCATTGATTTTGTTGAAATTTTTTGGGGATTTTGCATTTTTATGCCTAATGTTAGTGTAAGATATTTTGGTAGTAGTGTTATGCCTTCCATGGCGTTTTTCATAAAAAAGAGAGCCGTATAATAACAAGAAATGATAGAGAAGAAATTTGGGGGGAAAAATCGAAAAAGAGGCCAAGAAAACCTCAAATTTTGTCAAACAATGGTGTTAGATGCAAATAGGAAGATGATGGCTTTACAAAGCCCTAATATGACTGTTAGACCCTTTTCCAAGGGTCTCACGCTCCTAATAGGTGTGTGTCACACGCTCTTTGGTATTAATTACCATATAGGATGCCAAGTCAAAAATAATGTTTAAAATATTATGTTTTGATAAGTTCAAGGGTTCAGATGACAAAGGAGCAAGTAGAAGGGTTCATAATACAAACACATACAAGTATAAGGGTCCACCAGATCATTTCGCCAAAATTTAAATTCAAACTTTAAAACTATAAAACTATAAAAGTTTAAATTTCACCCTTTAATAGTTTGAAAATTTAAATTCAAACTTTAAAACTATAAAACTATAAAAGTTTAAATTTCACACTTCAAAAGTTTGAAAATTTAAATTTAAGACTATAATAAAATAAAAATAAAAAAGGTGAATAGCCTATACTTTTATTAATATTAATTAAATAGTACAAGTTGAGTTACAAAATATTAGTAGAGTATTAAAAAATCTAATCTACACAACCACCTTCTAGGAAAAGTTCTATTTGAATTAGACCTCGAATTATCATACTCATACTAATAGACATTTAAATTTAATAATTCATGCTATGAAGGAAATCTTTTTTTAAATCATTTACCATTTCTCTAGTAACATGCTCTGGAATTGGTTGATTAGATAGTTCCTCCATTGCATCAATGTCGTCATCACTAAAATCTTGCATTATTTCATCAACATCATTTTCAAATTTGGTCGGTAAAGGTAGACGACCATAACTCCTTCTCTCGCCATTAATCCAATCTCTAAATAGTACCGATATCTCTAAAAGGGAGAGGGAGCGGGAGCCGGGGAAGAGGGACTGGGAGTTGGAGTAGTAGCCGTAACTGGCTCAGTTTCATCATCATCATATTCATCAACATTATTATCAAAACTATCAATATAATCATTAACATCATCATGTTCATCATCTTCAAGTAATTCATCATCAAAATTACCAAACCTTCTTTGTAATTGTTCATGATAAGGATCTAATCCACTATTACTATCAATATTAAAAACAGTTTCATTAACATGCATATAATCATCCATATTTATTCTTAATTGAGAAGTTTTATTAGTTTTAGATTTAGAAGTACTACCGGTTTTTTTATTTTTCTTGGATTTTGAGGTAGATAAATTAGTGAACGAATTAACTATGGTTGTTTAACCCTTTTCAATAATATTTTTACCGAAATCCATAATCAATTATAAAAAGTGAGTAAATTATATATAATATGAAAATGTAATGCAAAGTTTAAAACAAATAAATAACTAAATAAGTAGAGACTAGAGACTAATTACTCACAAAATAAATAATTAAATGCAAACAAATAAATAACTAAATGAAAAGTGAGTTGGAACGAATGTACCAAACGTCTACTTAAAAAAGTAGACGTGTATTCCGAAAATTGAAAGTTGAATTTTGAAGCTCCAATTTCCAAAGACCAAATTCGTAATTTTAATGTTAATGAAAGATTAGAGAGTGAGACTTTTGAGAATTGTTGAGAGACTAGAAGATAATATTTTTGTGAGTGAAAAGAATGAAGGATTTGAGGTATTTATACTTTAAAAAAAAGGATGAAAATGTAGTTTTTAGAAGGTTGGGGTGTTAAAAAAAGTTTGGAGGGGTAGGGGGTATTTTGGGGAGTTGTGGGGGGTGAAAGAGCCATTCTGGGGCCCAAAAGACATTGGCCAACGTCTCCTACAATGGCTAATTGCAATTAAAAAAAAAGGGACCAGATCGGGACCGGAACCAGGACTAACCGGTAAATCCCGGTTTTCGTCCTGTTACCCCTCCCGGACCCGCTACTAACCGGTACAAGTCGAAACTGAGTCGAAATTGGTAACGGACCAGAACCGGAATCGGCACCTCCCGATTCCGTTGCCAGACTTAGGTACAAGACTTAGTTAAGGTGTTCTAGTGAAATGTGCGGACAACTTTAAAGAGTTGTGTATGACTTAAGCCAATTTATAAATATTGTTTATACAATATTATACATATTGCAACAGTTCATCTTTTTCAATGAATTAATTTTTTTTTCAAATTCCAACCAACTCAAATCTCCTCTAAACAGTGCTAAAATTTAAACATGATGTTCTCACGATATTTCAAGTCTTTTGATATGTTATTCACTTGAAACAATTCACGTGGGTCTTTTAACAAAAAT
>JAJOOR010019867.1:0-32815 GCA_036250505.1 Solanum acaule | reverse complement strand
AGTTCTAACGCGTGCACTCGTTAAAAAGACTTCTAAACGAAAGAATTATCAATGCATGCAAAACACTATTCAAGAATTGCTTATTTACTATTCATACTTTGTTAATCGCTCATGGTTCCCACAACTCTAGTTGTGGATTTAGTTACCCATATTAGGAAGAACACAATTCATAGTTTTGGATGAAGAAATTATGAACTTACGTAAAGAGAATAATAAACCCAGAAATTTAACTTGAATTGCAAAGCCACAATCTTCAAAACGAGCTTAGGAAATCAATAATTGCTAGAGTTACAAATTAATCTCCAAAACCACAAAGTAAGACTAGAATAATAATGTCTAACCCCCAAAAATGAGGTTTACATGCCCTATTTATAAAACACAAATCCTAAAATAAAAGGGAAACAAATTAAGGAAAGTTTGTTCAGGCACGCGTCTTCATTCCACGAGACTGACTTACGAACCGTTGATGGATCTACGGTTCGTAAGTTCCTTCCGTTAGCCAGGACTTAGAAAATATTTTAGCTTCCAAAAATCAGCTTCTCTGAAGCAAATGACGGACTTACAGTACGGACCGTAGATCAATCTACGGACCGTCAATGGCCACCGTGGTTCCACACTTGGTCAGACTTCCCTGATTTGTCATCCATACCTTGCCTGTTGATCTACGGTCATCACCTACGGACTGTCAATGGACCTACGGTCCGTAGATCACCTCCTTGAATGCCCTTTTTCTGCATTTCTTTCAGCTGTCTCTATACTTCCGCACCTGAACATCTTTCCTGCAAAATACAATAAAAACACATAAAAACCAATACAAAAAGGCCCTAGACACACACAACTTGTAAGTGAAATGTATTAGATATACCGTAAAGTCACGGTATATCAAAACCCAACTTGTAGGTTAGGGTTGATCCCACGAGTAATATGATTTAGATTTAAACTTGACTCACTATTATATCTGTTTAGTCATACTATTTCCGATACAAGTAACCAAAAGGGGGGAGTTTTGGTAAGTAAGTAACGGATTGTTGATTAAGTAACAAGTAAGTAAGATTCAACTTTGAGTTATCAATATGAGAAAGAAATTAGGGTCTATGTGTTCCCCACAAGCTAGCTCTTAACGCAGTAACCCTAATAATAGTAATCATTTCCCAGTGCTCTACATGCAAAGTTTGAAAGTTAGGTATCCCTAAGTAATTGGTTCTCCAAGTTGGGAATACCATCTCGCACCTTGGTCCGGCAACGGGTCTATCCGTTATTAACCATTACCTTTACCCAGATTAGACATCACATCAACTGGTGGTGGAGTTCTAGTTAAGTAGTTCACATCATTTACCTTTTCTGCTCCTCCGCTCACATGCTTCAATACCAACCCCAACTCTGTCCTCATCTGGGCAACGACATCAAGTTGATGCTAGCACGCAAATCACACAAAGCTTTTACAAAGTGGAAAATTTCGATGGTACAAGGAATAGTGAAAGCTCCAAGATCCTCTTTCTTTTGGACAAGTGACCTAGTAGAAATAGTATTGCAATGTTGCAACGTCTCATTATTCACAAAACTGATGGCCCTTTTCTTGGTCCCTAAGTCTTTCATAAATTTCACCTACCCAGGTATTTCCTCCAAAGCCTTTATCAACGGAACATTGATGGAAAGTTGTTTCAACATAGTTATGAACCTGCAGTATTTTCCTTCTTCGGTCTTCTTCACCAATCTCTATGGGAATGGAGGTGGAGGTGTAGGCATGGGAACAACTTTTTGGGTCACCTCTATTTTCTTCTCTGTAGCGTTGTTCGACTCTCCAGTAACCTCAATCTCATCTGCATCTTGTTCTCCCACAATTTCAACCTCAGATGGCATAGGGGATCAATGGTTGGTTTACCTCCTCGAGTAGTGACGGTCATACAATGCCCATCATTCTTTGGATTCTGGATGGTGTTTCTAGGAAGTGTGCCAAGCTGACGTGGGTTAACAGTAGTGGACAACTGACTAAACTGCTGCTCAAGTTGCTTGATCGACATTGCTTGGGCATCAACTTTTTGACCGATTCTAGACAAGTCATTTCGCATCTCTTTCATATTCTCATCAGTTGCATCAAACCTCTGCATCATCTTTTTCATCATATCTTCAATGCGTGACATACTACCCCCTAACCTCTCTATTGCCAGATTCCCTATTCCCAGGTGGAACATAGGGTCCAACTCTCTCAATTATGTTGCCATAGTTGTTCCAGTTGTAGTTGTTATCACGATCGTAGTTCCCATTCCATACATAGTTTCCCTCCCAATTGTAGTTTCCATAGTTCCAACATTGGTTTCCTTGACCTCGGTTCCAATTATCCGAGTTGGAACCTTGGGCGTTAGCTCAGAAACCTCCCATATGATCATTTACTTATACACATCCTCCTCATAGTAGCATTCCTCAACTGGTGGTGGTGGGATTCTAGTTAGGTAGTTTACTACATTCACCTTTTCTGCATTTCCACTCACATGTTTTCTTTCTCAATCACTAATTAGAATCAAATACTCAACGTATGTACACGATAATCTACTTGAAACAACCCTCAAAACACTAACACTTATCTCAAGAACTCATCAAAATCCAACAATCAAGATTATTAAAGGTATTTCAAGAAAACTCAACAAGAACTCAAATCCTTTAACTTTAAGAACAAAGTTGCACTGAAAATAGCATGATTGGTGTTTGGGTGAGTGAACCCAACACTATGAGAACTCACTTACTTCTTGGGGATTAAACCCTTGGCGAAAAAACCTTTGATTCACAAGAAAACTTGAAGAACACCTTGACCCTTCTCCTTTTCTCCTCTTCTTGAACTTCTCTCAAAACCCTAGCGTAGATTAGGATTTGTAAAACTGATCCAAATCAGTTTAGACCCCTAATTATTTACTAAAAATGTCTTTAGCTGATTGGTTAAGGAAAAGACCTAAATACCCCTCATATTTTTGGGTAACTTTCCTTAAATGGACAGCCTGACTTCAAACGGGCCTATCTCCCTAATATGAGCTCAAAATTTAGCAAACTCGGTGGCATTGGAAAGAGGATTCCAAGACCTTTCATTTGATATCTTATTGTCCACCTTACTCATCCTGTACTGAAATTTATGATCGTTCGAAGTTGACCCAAAATCATAACTTATGCATAACTTGCAAAATTTTAGATTTTGCTATTTCCAATTTAGTTCTTTCCATTTTTAGGTCTTTCAAATACCGAAGTGTTACAATATCTCCCCCTTGGGAATATTCTTCCTCAAATGAGATTACTCTAAGTAGACTAAGGGTAGTAATATCTAACACCTAGCTCAAACACTCAATATGCAAAGTAACACAACATTTCAACTAAAATAAATTCCAAGAAAAGGATTAGTACCTTAATTTATAATTTCTCCGGACTCAAAGAGATGTGGGTATCTTTTATTCTTATCCTCCTCAGCCTCCCAAGTAGCTTCCTCAATAAACTAATTCCTTTATAAGACCTTGACTGATGCTACCTCCTTGATTCTTAACCTGCGAACCTAGCGATCTAGAATATGAATGGGAATCTCCTCATAAGATAAGCTATCCTTAATACCAATGTCTTCTGTCGGTATAATAAGTGAAGGATCGCTCATACAGTTCTTCAACATGGAAATGTGAAATACTGGATGAACCATTGCTAACTCTGAGGGTAGCTCCAATTCATATGCTACATTACCAATCATCTTGGATATCCTATAAGGACCAATATACCGGGAACTAAGCTTCCCCTTCTTTCCTAACCTCATAGAACCCTTCATAGGTAAAACCTTCAAGTAAAACTAATCATCTACTTCAAACTCTAAGTCACTTCTCCGGAAATTTGGCGAGAATAGCTGAGTAGGAGCAGAGAGTTTCGCCGCACTACAATGGGCGCCTACACTTACGTGTCAGAGCTATGGAGGAAGAAGTAGTCCGATGTGATGAGGTTTTTACAAAGGGTGAGGTGCTGGGAGTATCGCCAGCTTCCATCAATAGTGCGTGTTACTAGGCCTACTCGTCCTCACAAGGCACGACGTTTGGGTTACAAAGCCAAACAGGGCTATGTGGTTTACCGTGTTCGTGTGAAGCGTGGTGGAAGGAAGAGGCCTGTATCCAAGGGTATTGTGTACGGTAAGCCTACCAACCAGGGAGTCACCCAATTGAAGTTTCAGCGTAGTAAGCGATCTGTTGCTGAGGAGCGTGCTGGTAGGAAATTGGGTGGTCTTAAGGTCCTCAATTCTTACTGGATCAATGAGGATTCCACATATAAATACTTTGAAGTGATCCTGATTGATTCAGCCCATGCTGCTATAAGAAATGACCCAAGAATCAACTGGATCTGCAACCCAATGCACAAGCATAGAGAGCTTCGTGGACTGACTTCAGCTGGGAAGAAATACAGGGGTCTCCGAGGAAGATGACACTTGCACCACAAGGTAAGACCCTAAAGAAGGGCAGCTTGGAAGAGGAACCAGACTCTGTCTCTACGTCGTTATCGTTGATCTGCTTAGAGTTTTCAAGAGTTTCTTATTGTATTATTGTTCACGACTGTAGTAGTCCTTTCTTTGTTGAAATCAAGTTCTGATAACCTTTGTTTTTTGAAAAAAAAAAAAAGTCTTTTCTCCTAACATCAATATAGGATTTCTGACGACTCTGCGCTATTTTCAACTTCTCTTGAATAATCTTCACTTTCTCCGTAGCTTGATGAACCAAATCTGGTCCTATCAACCCAGCTTGACCAACCTCAAACCATCCAATTGTGACGACCCAGGGGTCCTATCAACCCATTGGGAAGCTGTACTAACTAGCATAAAAGCTTCCATCTCATACTCGTATCCACTCGGTGCTAAGCATAATTCCCTTTAATATTCATGTTAAGTCTTCACTTAAGTTCATGTTCATGAAAGAATCCCATCGAAATCAAACCAATATGGTATCATGGTAGCTCATGGATTAATTAGGTGAGAATGGCATTTCAACCTTAGAATCATTAATATATGAGTAAACCTTTCACATCATGTTCATAGTGTTTCATGAGAATAGCCTTTCAATCAACACAACAACATTATCATAGTCCTAGACAATTCATGCATAGTCATGTGTAAGGGTAAGGGGATAATGATCTTTCAACAATACCAAAATTACACATTAGTCATAGGATCTTCACTTTATAAGTGAATCATAAGCTCATACATAATTCTCATCAACATGTACAAACCCTAACAATTTGCCCTTCAAGGCTATGAAGCAATCTCAACCCAAGCATTATACAATTAATACACTAGATAGGGGAATATAATAATTCAATTTCTCAATCAATATAAACATAATCAATTGACATACTTCTATAATCGATCAACCCACATCATGAATTCACAATTTAGCAATATAGAGGATTCATGGGTTCTTGGGGGGATTGTCTTTATCATAAATCAACAATTAATCATCAATTCAACCATACTACACCATAATAAACCATAAATCAACAATTGAAAACGTTTTGAAAGAGAACCCATGACTTAGATTGGAACCCTAGGTTTTGGGGAAATTGGAACCTTGGAAATAAAGTTTTGAAGGGACTCTATGGGTGGAAACTACCCATAGATGAAAATCCACCATACCTTATGTAGATTCCTCACTAAATTGAAGAGAATACGGTGCTCCTTGAACCCTAAACTTGACATTGTTCTTGTTCGTCAATGGAGTCTTAGAGAGAGAAATATTGGAGAGGAGAGTTGGTTATGATTTGAGTCTTGTGAGTTATGAGGTGTAAAAAAGGTGGTTAATAGTTAATAAGTATTTATATATGTCTAAATAAACAATATTAACTGTCCCCACCCTTTAGTAATTAAAATATAATTTACTTAACTTGACTCACCTTAGGTCGAAACTGAGGCAGCTCTGGAGGCCTCATCCACGACCCCCACCCACGGGGCGTGGATGGACCCACGGACCGTACTGGTCACTCGTGGCTTGGGTCTGCAGTCCTCATCTTGGCCAACCCCCAACCCTCACTCACGAGGCGTGAGTGAGTCCACGAACCGTACTATATGTTCGTAGTTTGCAACTGAGACTTTGGAGAATTGGGGGAGGTCTAGCCTTGACCCACGAGCCCCACCTACGGGGTGTGAGTCCACCCACGGCTCGTGGGTGCCCATTTTGTGGGTGGCTGCATCTTGGCAGCTTTTTGGTTGCCATCAAGGTCCTCCTCAAGGACCCATAGTTGGTCCCTGCGGGGGGGGGGGGGTCATGCCTTGACGTTTAAGTCCAAAAACACTTGCACTAACTAAGGGAGGTTATTTTACGACTCCAATCTTTACGTTCAACCCCATTTAGGCTACAAGACTACATATTAGGCTCTAGCGTAGTTCATTAGTTTTCCGGAGTGATACACCAATAAGAGATCTACATCTTCTCCAATAAAGAGCCTCATACATCTGGATGCTAGAATGGTAACTGTTGTTGTAAGCAAACTCAATGAGATGTAAGTGATCATCCCAATTACCCATGAAATCGATCACACAGACCCTCAACATATCCTCTAAAGTCTGAATTGTGTGCTCTGCTTGACCATCACACTGAGGATGGAAAGCAATACTCAAATTTACCTTCCAACCCAAACCTTTCTGGAAAGCTTTCCAAAATTGTGCGGTAAATTATGCACCTCTATCTTAAATGTGGAGACCAGAACTCCATGAAGTCTGACTATCTCTTGATTATACACTTGGCATAATCCCATGCTGAAAAAGTAGTCTTTATCGGTAAGAAATGGGCTGATTTAGTCATCCGATCTACAATCACCCAAATAAAATCATGCTGCCCGCGAGACCGTGGTAAACCAATAATAAAATTCAAATTGATCATCTCCCACTTCAATTCCAGAAGATCTATATTTTGAGCCATACCACCGGGCCTCTCGTATTCTACCTTGACTTGTTGGCAATTCAAACACTTAGCAACGAACTCTGCAATGCCCCTCTTCATACTACTCCATCAGTAAAGTTCTCTCAAGTCACGATACATCTTGGTGGAACCCGGATGGAAAGAATATCTAGAGCTATGAGCTTCTCATACACTCAAATTACTCCTCCCTAAAGAATTATAAGCGATCATTATCAAATAAAGAACCCAACTTGTAGGCTAGGGTTGATCCCACGAGGAATATAATTTAGACTTAAACTTAACTCACTATTATATTTGTTTAGTCAAACTATTTCCAAGAGAAGTAACCGAAAGGGGGGGTTTTTGTAAGTAAGTAATGGATTGTTAATTAAGTAACAAGTAAGCAAGATTCAACTTTGAGTTATCAATATGAGAAAGAAACTAGGGTATATGTGTTCCCCACAAGCTCTTAACACAGTAATCCAAATAATAGTAATCCTCTCCTAGTGTTCTACATGCAACGTTGGTAAGTTAGGTATCCCTAAGTAATTGGTCCTCCAAGTAGGGAATACCACCTCGTACATTGGTCTGGCTACAAGTGTATGTGTTACTAACCCTTACCTTTACCCCAGATTAACAATCACATCAATGTATGACTTAGTTTTCACCCTCGCTCCAATTAACACTAGACTATTAGATAGCATTCACTAAATCTCTATTATTAATTCTTTTCTTATTAACTACCTCCTTGGTCCGACAAGTAGCAACGAGGCAAGTTCTAACGTTGGCCACCGTTAAAAAGACTTCTAAGCTAAAGAATTAACAATACATGCTTAAACACTATTCTAGAATTACTTAATTATTATTCATACTTTGTTAATTGCTCATGGTTCCCACAACCCTAGTTATGGATTTAGCTACTCATGCTTGAGAGTTCACAATTCATAATTAGATAAGACGAATTCATGAACTTAAAAGTAGAATTGATGAAACCCGAAATCTTCAATTGAAATTCAAAGTGAAAATTGTATTAAATGAAGTTCAGAATTTAAATTGCTAAAGTTTGCAAGTTAATTCCCAAAACACAAAAAACTAAGAGTTTACAATAATGTCTAACCCCAAAAATGAGGTTTATAACTCCTATTTATAGAAAACAAATCCTAAATAAAACAGGAAACAAAATAAGGAAATAACTGGCAGGATGCGGTTTCAAACGACACTTCGACCTATGGACCGTGGGTCAACCTACGGTACGTAGGTCCCCTCCGTGGCTCAACACTTAGAAACTTTCATCAGGTATTGGAACCTTCAACTATAACATCATCAACGACGGACGTGTAGGACGGACCGTGGGTCAACCTACGATTCATCGTCTTGCTCCGTGGTTCCACACTAGTCAGACTTCCATGATGTTCCACCTACGATGCACCACCTACAGTCCATGGACTACACTACAATCCGTCCTACCACTCCATAGTTTGAGTTATTGAAACTCATTTCCCAGGCCAAGACGTACGACTGGCCATCCACGGTCCGTCGATAAACCTACGGTACGTGGATGGCACCGTTGGTGGCTACTTTAGCACTTTTTAGCTCGCATCTTCATCAACCGCATCCAAGCCTATATCCTGCAAGAAATATACACAAAACATTATTTGTAATAATAAAATGGCCTATGACCCACACAAACTCTAAGTGAAACGTATCAAAAATACCATAAACCCACGGTATATCAACACCCTCAACTTAAACGTGTTGTTTGTCCTCAAGCGACACGCTAACACCCTAAATGACACTTATGTAGAAGCAGACATACAAACTCAAGCAATCACATGGATTTTCCAATCAATTCCATAACATTAGTGCAAATCTTTTCATCTAGAATCAACAAGCTAACTCATACGGATCAAAACATGACATGGATCGACAACATGCATCATAACATACACCTTTCACAATCACCACAATATCAATTCTCCAACAATGTAACTATCTCACTTAAAATGCAATCTTTTTTCACACACAATAGATATGAATTTCAAGTTTTAGGATTCATTCAACACTCACACTCAAAAGTGACTTGAAGTACAATTAGTGCTCAATACCATAGGCTTGCCCTTATTTTCACTGCTTAGACTCTCCAAACTAGTCGCTAGGATCACTATAGGACCTTATTAGCTTGTAACGTAGGCTAAGGTTCAGGTAGGGTACATTTTTGTACTTTTTAGTGACTTTCTGCCCTCTTTGACATTACGCTAGCTTTTTACCTCTTGTCTGAACCAATTCTTGACATCTTTAACTTTTCTGCTCTTTCCATTGAATCTCTTTCGCACATACGTGACTTTTGACTTTATAACTCATATTTTTCACTTTCTTCTTTTTATTTCACTTTAGTTTTCCTTGATTCTTTCAACAATTTTGTAATTCATCTTTTTTATTTCTTTTGAACAAAGTCACATATTTTTTTTTTCTTTTCTCTTTCTTTCTTTCTTTTATACAAAAATTTTTCATACCCATTTCTTTCGGTTTCCTTTTTCATAGCCACCCTCAACTTATGTATTTTGCATGTGTTGAGGTGCACAATATCCGATGTCGGACCAGGGCCAAGATCAAGGTAACTTTTTGAATTAGCCACCCTCAACTTAGGATTTTGGCCTAAGTCAAGGTGCACATGTCCAAGGAAGGACCGGGACCAAGGCAATTATTTTAGGGAAGGTGAGTTAGGTGTATTGAAAGAAGTGATATACAATAGGCTCAAACATTTGGATCAAAGGGAACATTTATTTATTTGGTTGAAGCATTTAGGCTTGAGTGGACTTATTTGAACAAGGGTCTATGATCATTTCCCAACTTCTAGCCTAGATTATCTTCGCAGGACCAACGGGGCAAGTTCTAGATTGGCACATACTCTATGAACATTCAAAGTTTTCTCACACACTTGGCACGTTGTTTCGTTATTAGATTTATAGAATACCTAGTTCAAGTTTTAGCTTAAGTCATGAGGTCATATTGAGATCCAACACATTCACCTCATTAAGCCTATACATATAGAACATTTCAAAACTGTTGGACGGGTATCAATTCATGCTTTTTATGCCATCATGATTTTATTCTTCTACTTACTCCTACACATACATTCCTAAGCATGCTGGTTCAACATAAAACTAAATAGTCCTTTGGGAAAAAAACACAGGCAAGAAAACCCCAAAGGAGGAATATGAGTTGGGTTACTCAGACTTCGCCCTGTCACTCACAATCCATTTACCCCACCCCCAAAAAAATAAAGTGCAATTGCCCTCAATGCACTAAAGTCAAAAGTAAAGCATAGGGTGAAGCAAACCTGTGGCCCATATGCATCGAAGACCTCTCAAGAAATGGGTGGGTCCTATTTCCCAGATCCCGCTGGATCAATTATAGGAACGCTATCAGTAGCACCCCCATCAACTTATGTAGCACCCTCAGTAGTGCTCAAACTGCCAGATGGGCCAACATCTATCTCGCGGGTCCGCTGCTGTCTCATTTCCTCATCAAGTAAAGACTCCCTCATAGATATCTCCAACTGCTGGAGCTCCTTCTTCATTAGTCATCAAGCCTCATCAGTGTCGTAAGTGTTGTCGGAGTGGTGGTGCTTCCCCTCAGCACGAGAAGAGTCTGGTGGTGGAATAGTATCACCGAAAAGAGCAGTCATCACCACCTCATCATCTAGTACCACATGAGCCAACTCAGGCTCAGTCTCAGTAGGGGCTAGGAGTGCAGCAACATCAGCATGGAGGCTAGCCAACTCCATCTGGAATGCGGTCACATCAATGGTAGGGGCGAGTCTCTCCAGGACTCTCAACTCGAAAGCATCCAGGCGCTTATAAACGATCTGAATCTTCCAATTCATCATCTGCTCCATCCTCGCGTCAGACTCCATAATAGAGTGTTGCATCCACGACTTCATATGCTGCAGCAAGATGGACATATGGGTCTCCAACTTCTGGACTCTTGCCAAAGGAACGACAGTGGACTCTGAAGAGGGAGTGGCTTAGGATGAGCTAGTGGCCGCAGAAGGTGGAGCTTCGGCATCTACTGTAGGGGCGGGAATGGCACTGTTACCAGCCTGCATCTGCTCAATATCTGCAACAAGATCATCACCCAAAGGCGGTACCTCAACATGTGGCTCTCTGAGGTGAAGCAAGGTTGGCATCATCTCGAATGAGGTCGATGTACATAGTCTTTGTTGCATCAAGCAATCGGTTACAATGACAAAAGGGAACACAAGTATCCCTGTAGAGGTGGAAAATGAGACACGGGAAGGGTAGTGTGGTGGTTGTCTTGGAGGCCCTCTCGTGGATCTCAGCTATCAAGATACAGGCAAAGTTGATCTCAAAACCTACTAGAATGGCTGCAATCATCACGACCCGGTCTCATGTAACCACATTGTCCACCTGAGTCGGGGATAGTCTATTCTGCTCCAACAACCAGAAGAACTTCCCAGCGAAGCTCAGTGTAGCCTTCCTAATAACCAGGCTAGGATTTCTAACCCACTCAGCACGCTCCACATCCTTGACAATATGACAAGCTAACCATCTCAACTGTGTTTTCCTCATCTCCGAATTCCTCTGAAACACCCCACTCTAAATGATGCCCATCCGATAGTCATACTCTGCTGTATTTATAGGCATACTGTGGGTTGGTCCATATAAAAACCTGTGAATGGTGACCTCTCAGATCTCTACTGGGAACCCCCGCACCAAAGTGGACTGAAGTGGAGGCAGAGTTGCGAGTTTGGCCCGTTTAGTGATAGAGTTTCTGACGGTGGCAGCATCAGAAGCATAGAACTCTCTAGCAATCTCCTCGTTGTATTTCCTGGGGTTCCATGCTATCCCCTCGCATCGGTGTCTAAGGAAGAGCTAATCAATACCTGGTGTGGTGTGGTGTGGAGGCTGCCAATAAGGACCATGAGCTCCTCAGTCACGATCCTGACCATCCGCCGGTGCTCATTCATCATCGTGCCATTCTCATATATCTGATGCTGGATAGGGACACACCATTTGTTCAGCTCATCAGCCTTGGGGGAGGCTCAACTCTGGTAGGTACCGCACTGTCACCTGAGCTATCTGCCTCAGATGAAGAAGCGGTGCTGCTGCTAGGACTAGAGCCAGGTTGTGACTCTCAGCCAGCCTGTGCTCTGATTTGTATGGGCCCCTTCTCTGATTGGTGGCAGTGACCTCGTCGGAGCTAACCTGCTGAGCTTTGTTCCTAATAGTGCGGGGAGCCGTGGTAGAGACCCTGGTTACAGGTGGGACGTAATCCGTATCACTGTCCGCCTCTATCATACGTCGGGAGGGGGCGACTGACTTGTACTTGGTCCTTCGTGCGTAGGTAAGAGCTTCCTTTGGAGCCATGTTACCTATGGAAGCTAAGTTAGTACCAAAACAACTTAAAAAGACCCAAAAAATAATTTTAGAGCAAGACTCGATCCGAAACAAAAAATATAAAAAAAATTTAGACTGTAGTTGAAATGTTGACCTACGGTCCGTTGATGGAACGACGGTCCGTATGTAGCCTCTGTAGGTCAGAGGTCCCATTTTTGGGTCTCATATGGTGGAACCACAGATGTGCAGAATGGTCCATTGATGGAACGACGGACCGTAGTCCACCCCGTGGTTCTAAACTTGAGAAATCTTATTTGTGTCACTGATCCACGGACCTCGACTTACGGTCTGTAGGTTGACCTACAATCTGTGGGTTTGAGTCGTGGGTCATTTCTGTGCCAGGTTTTGGATTTTTGAACTCACACTTAATGCCACAATTCAACAAACACATAATCAAACTAGGTCCAAACATGCATTTCAATATATATTTTGGTAATTCATCATTTTTACGGTTGTGATCAGTCAATTTTATTCACATTACACAAAACAATTGAACAACCCTAAGTCAACACTTCCAATTTAGACCTATTAATCGATTTATTCGGTTTTAATTTATAACACACTCACACACTCTCAATCAAAGGGTATTTCTAACTATAATTTGACATTCAAATAGGAGATTAACAACCCAAGCTGAAGTTTCAACTTCGTGATTTAATGATTTGAACAATGAATAGTGAATTCAAAGTTGGGTTGAAATCGTTTACCTTACAAGCAATCAAAGTTGGTGAGTGTGTTAGTGCAATGAAGATCTTTGAACCTTTGCTAGCATTCGACACCAGACCCAGACCTTGGAATCGTTGGGGAAGAAAATGGATGTGATTAGGGAGAGGAAAGGGAGATGGAGGATTGATATGGGATATTTGGGAGTGATTCGGGGATTAATTTATGATTGTGGGTATTTGAAGGGTTGAAAAATGGTTGGGAGGGAATTTTGGAAGTGGAGGATGGTTTTAATAATGTAAGGTTTTACAAAATAAGGGTCTAGGTTGGGTCAGGCATAACCCTAGGTTGGACACAGGAGAGTCCGTCGACGGTCCGTTTGTCGACCTATGGACTATAGGTTGGGTCCGTAGGTCACTTTGACACTTAGAAAAATTACTTGGGATCTAAGGACGCCATCCACGGTCCGTGTATTGACCAACAAACCGTCGATGGAGTCCGTAGACCACTGCACAACTATTTTCTGCAGATTTTTTATTTTCGTCCTCGCACACATAGCAACCATTAGGACTTTCTTTTAACATTTTATAGACACTTTTTAGACACGAACCCTATTCTATATCTAGCCAACACTAAAACATTAAAATAAACACTAATATGAAGAGTTACAAAAATAAACAAGAAAGCAAAAAACTCCTATATCGAAAAGAAAAACCTAGAGTTGGTTAGATTGTACATCTTGGGTTGCTTCCCAAGCAACACTTGATTTAACGTCACGGCACGCCGCAAAAACATTGATTACATAGACTTCATCAAGATAATAGCCCTCAATCACTTCTTGCACACTCTCCGATTTCCCCATGTAGACCTTGATCCTCTGCCCGTTCACTTTGAACCTCATTCCCTCCTTGTTCTCAAGCTCGACCGCTCCATGTGGAAATACTTGCGTGACTCTGAATGGCCTGGTCCACATGGACTTGAGCTTGCCAGGAAACAAGCACAACCTTGAGTTAAATAAAAGTACCAGATCTCCACAACATATTCACGGTTTTCAATCATTTGATCATGATACTTCTTCATCTTCTCCTTGTACAAGGATGAACTTTCATATGCTTTTATGCGAAACTCATCAAGCTCATTCATGTCATTCAATTTTTAACTCGATGTGGTGCCCCAATCCAAATTAAACTTCTTCAACGCCCACATTGCTTTAAGCTCTAGCTCTACAGGAAAATGACATGACTTCTCATGTACAAGTTCGTAGGGGGACATACCTATATGAGTCTTAAATGCAGTGTTATAGGCCCATAAAGGATCATCAAGCCTTCTTGACCAATCAGTTATGTTGGCATTCACAGTCTTTGCAAGGATTTCTTTATCTCTCTGTTTGATACCTCAACTTGCCCACTAGACTACGGATGGTAAGGAATAGCTACATTGTGACGAACTCCATATTTCTCTAGCAACGCCTTGAACAACTTATTACAAAAGTGAGAACCTCCATCGCTGATAATCACCCTAGGTGTACCAAATCTGGAGAAGATACTATTTTTAAGGAATGCGGTGACACTCTTTCCCTCATTGTTTGAAAGTGCATTTGCTTCCACCCATTTCGATACATAGTCAACCGCAACAAGAATATATTTCATCCCAAGTGAACTTACAAATGGACCCATGAAGTCAAGGCCCCACACAACAAATAACCCAATCACCAATATCGGATTCATATGTAGGTCTTGCTTCTTCGAAATTCCTCATTCTCTTTGGCAGCAGTCACAAGACTTGGCGAAATCATGAGCATCTTCGTGGATGGTAGGCCAGTAATACCCACACATCATTACTCGCATTCCCATCTTCTAACTTGAGCATAACTTCCTACTCCAATCTAGACAAATGGTCGGCAACCTAATTTATGTTCCCTTTCTATCCTTCACCTCAAAATTGAACTCTTGCAGCAACAATACCTATCTAATCAACCTCAGTTTTGCATCCTTTATAGCCATCAGATACCTCAATAAAGAATGGTCAGTATGCACTATGACCTTAGTACCAAGCAAGTAGGATCAAAATTTCTCGAATGTGAAAACCACAGCAAGGATTTCATGTTCAGTCATAGTATAGTTATTTTGAGCCACATTCGGAGCTTTGCTGGCATAGTAAATCAAATGAAAAATATTATCTCGCCTCTGTCCCAATACCACACCAAGCGCCACCCCACTCGTATCACACAGTACTTCTAACAGTTGCCCCCAATCCGGTGAAATAATGAAAGGTGCTGATACTAACCTTTTTTCAACTCTCCAAATGCTCTCAGAAAAGCATCATCAAAATCAAACTTATACTCCTTTTTGAGCAGTTTGCACAATAGTTGTGCAATTTTAGAGAAATCTTTGATGAACCTCCAGTAGAAACCTACATGCCCAAGAAAACTTCTAACACCTTTAGTAGGGATAACTGGTGGAAGCTTTTTTATTACCTCAACTTTGGCTCTATCAACCTCAATACCTTTCTCAGAAATCCAATGACCCAAAACTATACTCTCTTTCACCATGAAGTGGCTCTTTTCCCAATTGAGCACAAGATTGCACTCTTCACATCGTTTAAGTACATCGGCCAGATGTATCAGAAAACCATCAAATGAGTCACCTACTATAGAGAAATCATCCATAAATACCTCAATCGTGTCCTCTACCATATCTAAAAATATCAACATCATACACCTTTGAAAAGTCACAGGAGCATTACATAACCCAAATGGCATCTTTTTGAAGGCAAAAGTCCCATATGGACAAGTAAATGTGGTTTTATCTTGATCTTTCAGAGTTATGGAGATTTGATTGTAGCCTGAATACCCATCTAGAAAACAATACCAACCCTTACCAGTAAATGATCCAGCATCTGGTCCATGAACGGCATCAGAAAGTGATCTTTTTCTGTCCAGGCATTTAGCTTGCAGTAGTCCATGCATACTCTCTATCCAGTCATTGGCCTCATTGGAACAAGCTTATTTTTCGCATTAGGAACCACCGTAATTCGACCATTCTTGGGTACACACTAAACATGATAGACCGAGCTACTATCTGCAATGGGATATATGACTCTAGCATCGAGCCAATTAATAATTACCTTTGTTACTACCTCTTGCATAGTTGGATTAAGTATCCTTTGGTGCTCAATACTTGGCTTGCTGTCCGGCATGAGTTGGATTTTATGAGAAAAAATGCCAGGACGAATCCCAAAAATGTCCACAATAGTCCATCCAATAGCCCGCTTGAACCTCTTCAACATAGAAACTAATACCTCTACTTGTTTCCCAATCAAATCTACAATAATGATTACCGGTAAAGTGTTATCTCTCCCCAAGAATATATACCTTAAATGAGATGGTAGAGCCTTGAGCTCCAATTTTGGAGGCTCTTCTAGAGACGGTTTTGCAGGTGGAGAGTCGCAATTCTTCATATTCTAACTCCAATCTTTTTGGTTTGAAATGGAATTCAAACCTATCAAGTGCGTCAACTAATTCATCATAGTCTTCAATACCATCACCATCAAAATTCATCATTACCGCTGCCAGTGCATCAACACCCAACCTATCTTCAATAGACATATCAGAACCTAAATCCATAATATGATTCACCACTGATACCGATTTGAGATCGATTTCCTGCTTCATAGACCTACATATATTAAAATTTACCTCCTTATTATTTAGTCGAAACTTCATCTGCCCTATCTCCATATCGACTAAGGCACGCCAGTAGCAAGGAATGGTCTCCCTAAGATGGTGGGAACCTCAAAATCAACCTCACCATCAAGTATCACCAAATCCACCGAAAAAATGAACGACTCCAATTTTCACAAGGACATCTTGGAGAACACCAATGGGATTCTTCACACTTCTATCGGCCCTGAGTAGACGCATCGCAATCTATTTTGGAGCCCCTAAACCCAACTTCTTATATATGGACAACGACATCAAGTTGATGCTAGCACGGAAATCACACAAAACTTTTGAAAAGTGCAAAATCCCGGTGTTACAAGGAATAGAGAAAGCTCCAGGATCAACTTTTTTTGGACAAGTGACCTACTAGTATTAGCACTGCAATGTTGCTACCTCTAATCATTCTCAAAACTGACAGCCCTCTTTTTGGTCACCAAGTCTTTCATAAATTTCGCCTACCTAGGCATTTGCTCCAAAGCTTCTATCAAAAGAACATTGATGGAAAGCTGTTTCAACATAGTTATGAACTTGCGGTATTTTCCTTCTTCGGTCTTCTTCACGAATCTCTGTGGTAATGGAGGTGGAAGTCTATGCATGGGAACTACTTTTTGGGTCACCTCCGCTTCCTTCTCTGTAGTATTATTCGACTCTCCAGTAACGTCAATCTCATCTGCTTCTTTTTCTCCTGCATTTTCAACCTCAGACGGGGATCAATGGTCTATTTACCTCCTCGAGTAGTGACTGCCATACAATGCCTATCATTCTTTGGATTCTAGATGTTGTTGCTAGGAAGTCTGCCAGGCTAACGTGGGTTCACAATAGTGGACAACTGACTAAACTGCTGCTTATGTTGCTTGATCGACACTGCTTGGGCATTAAATTTTTGACCGATTCTAGACAAGTCATTTCGCATCTCTTTCACATTCTCATCAGTTGCATCAAACCTCTTCATCATCTTTTGCATCATATCTTCAATACGTGACATACTACCCCCAATCTCTCTATTGCTAGATTCCCTATTCCTAAGTTGAACATATGGCCCAACATTCTCATTTCTGTTGCCATAGTTGTTCCAGTTGTAGTTGTTATCACAATCCTAGTTCCCATCCCAGACATAATTTCCCTCTCTATTGTAGTTTCCATAGTTCCATCCTTGGTTTCCTTGACCTTGGCACCAATTATCCGAGTTTGAACTTTGGGCATTGGCTCAGAAACCCCCTGTCTGATCATTTAAAACATACACATCCTCCTCATAGTAGCATTCCTCAAGTGGTGGTCGCGGGGTTCTAGTTAGGTAGTTTACTGCATTCACCTTTTCTGCATTTCCACTCACATGCTTCAATACCAAACCTAGTTTTGTCCTCATCTGAGCCATATCTTCATGAATGTAATCAGTAGATTGATCTGGTGCAACTTGAACAACAAACATTCTTTTTCCAATATTAGTTTTTCTAATGCTCCATGCCTTATTGTTTCCGAAAATCTTCTCCAGTTTCTCAGCGATCTCCTCAAAAGTGCATTCAACATATGATCCTCCAGCAATAGTATCTAGCACAACCTTTCCATTGTCATTCTTCCCTCTGTAGAAAAACTCCTTCAATGACTCATCATCTATGCAGTGATTCGAAACACTTCTGATGAACGCAGTGAACCTATCTCATGACATGCTCACTGACTCTCCAGGTAGTGCTATGAAATTATTCAACTTGTCCTTATGATTTAGCTTCTTAGACACTGGGAAATACTTCGCCATGAACACTCGATGCATTTGATCCCAAGTATGTATTGAATTGTATGGAAGCTCAGCAAACCACACCACAGTATCACAGGTCAATGACAGAGGGAAGACTCTCAAACCTATGACATCCATGTCCAATTCTGGTCATCCCACACAACTCTTGTAGACACTTTTCAATTTAGCCATGTGACCATGTGGATCTATCGACACTAGACCAAAAAACAACCCTCGTGCTATAAGATTTGCATCAGACTGCTGGTTACCACAAATGTATTCCCTGGATGTAGAGGAGGAAGAACAATGGGCCCTTCTGAGGCGATTACCCTTGACCTCCATGTGTAAGGATATGAGGTGATTTCCATACTCCTTAGAATTGAACAAGAGGTGAGTCCCGTCGTTCCTACTATGATGAATGGACATGAAGGCGAGTACCCATGAACCTTATGAAATGATGTGGAGGCAAGTATCTGTGTCATATGCTGGAATTGTGGAGCGGAGTACCCGCGATCTAAAAGTAAGTAAGGAAAGAGGAAAATACCCGTTAGGCTTTGTAAGTTAGGCATTGAGGCGAATCCCCGTGTCTTTAAAAGTAATTATGAATGATATGATTATGTTATGAAAATGATTTGCTTGGAGTATTACTAGATATTCCTTCTATGATGTAAGTTTGACTAGAGGCGGATGGCCTATGTCTTGGATAAGGATAAGTGAGGTCACTTAAGGAAGTATTCCTCTTTAATTATGATGCTTATTATGTCTTGATTATGCTAATGCTTATGTTTATGTTGTTTATTCTAGCCATCATATTTAGTACATTTTGTACTAATGCATATTCTTGCCTACATTCTTATCAAAAGTAGGGTCTGGCGACATAGATTCTCACACTCGTGGCTAGCTTCGTTGTTCATCAAGGAAGTGAAGATTTGGTGAGCCTCATTGTGTTCGAGGATGTGATCACCCTTTTGTCTTATGTCTTTCTTTATGTCTTGGACTACTGTATGGGCAGCATCCCATGACTTAATGTATGTTGTTTTAGATGGTTTGAGACTATAGTATTAGACTTTCGCTCATTTTATAAAAGACTTTGATTGTATTGAAAAGTTTTAAATTCCCGCTCATTTCTATTACTTTATGTTATGATATGCTAGGTTGTTTGTATGAGGCCTCTCGGGGTCTTATACGCCTTGTTACTTCTAGGGGGTAACCCTGGGTCATGACAAACATGGTAATCACAGCACAAGGTTTAGGATGGTTCTAGGATGTCTGAAGCCACGTCTAGTAGAGTCTTGTTCATAAGTGTGAAGCGCGCCACATTTATGAATGAGAGGCAATTAGATGTTTAGAAAACTTCACTTCTTCATTTCTCTAAGTCGTGCTATGGAGATTAACTCTATAAGTCCTTCTCCTAATCCATACCCGATGGTTTTCAGGAAATGACTACTAGAAGGGATAATGCTAGAAGGATGGAGGGAGGTAATGTTGATCAAGAGGTTCCTCCTCAAGTTCCTCCCCAAGCTCCTCCTCAAGCTCCGATTGACCCATTGAATAAGAATGTAACAAATGCGGAGTTTAGGTCAGCATTCTAAGTGTTGGATCAGGCCGTGACAGCTCAAGCCAATAGAGAGGTGGTAGCCCCCGTAAATCCAAATATGGGTACGGCGGTGGCAAGAGTGAGGGATTTTACAAGGATGAACCCCCCCAACCCCCCAGCCCGAATTTTATGGGTCCAAAGTTGAGGAAGACCCTCAAGAGTTTATTGACGAAGTCTACAAGATACTTGCTATTATGGCTGTTACTCCAATAAAGAAGGCAGCATTGGCCTCTTACCAGCTCAAAGGGGTTGCACAGATTTGGTTCAATTAGTGGAAAGAGGCGAGGTCGATGGGAGCAGGTCCCATAGAATGGGAAAGGTTCAAAAGTTCTTTTCTTGACAGATTCTTCCCTCTAGAGATGAGAGAGGCAAAGGTACTTGAGTTCATCAACCTTAAGCAAGGAAATATGAGTGTAAGAAAGTACGCTTTGAGGTTCAGTCAACTATCCAAATATGCTCATTCTATTATGGAGGATCGTAGGGCCAAGATGAGTAAGTTTTTTGTTGGGAGTGTCTGACATGGTTGTCAAAGAATGCCACACCGCTATACTTGTTCATGACATGGACATTTATCGCCTTATGGTGCATTCCCAACAAATTGAGGAAGAAAATCTCAAGTAAAGATCTAGAGAGGCAAAGAGAGCAAGAGTGGATGATGGTAACTACTTACATTCTAGGTCCAACTGACGGGGTCGTTCAAGGTTTCGACAAAAGTTCTCGGGGCAAGGTTCTTCAAATGCTCCTCCAAGGCCTACTAATGAAAGGGTGTGTAACCCAAAACCTCAAGGAGAAGGTAATACGTCTTCAATGCCTACTTGTGCTAAATATGGGAGAAATCATGAAGGGAAGTGTCTAGCGGGTTCTAATGCTTGATTTGGGTGTGGAAAGACAGATAACAAAATAAGGAATTTTCCTTCAGTTGCTAAGAATGATGGAGATGGTTGTCGTAGGGCCCAACCCTACCCTTCATCTTGTACTATTTGTTTAGGTGCAAGTGCTCCTAACAAAATCAGATTCTATGCTCTCCAAACTAGAGGTGATCAAGAGAGTTCCCCGGACGTGGTGACTGGTATGTTAAAAGTTTTTCATATAAATGTGTATGCTTTACTTGATCCCGGTGAAACTTTATCCTTTGTGACCCCATATGTAGCTATGAGATTTGATATGTTTCCTGATATGTTGTTAGAACCTTTTTCTGTCTCTACCCCTGTTAGTGATTATGTGATGGCTAAGAGATTCCATAGGAGATGTACCATTTCCTTATCCCATAGAGTTACTTCGGTAGATTTTGTAGAGCTTGACATGATAGATTTTGATGTCATACTTGGGATAGATTGGTTGCATTCATATTATGCTTCTATAGATTGTAAAACTCGGGTAGTCAAATTTCAATTCCCAAATGAGACTATCCTAAAGTGGAAGAGAAGGGGGGGCATTCTATGCCTAGAGGTCAATTTGTTTCTACCAAAAAGCTAAGAAAATGATCTCGAAGGGTTGTGTCTACCATATAGTGAGGGTGAGGGATGTGGAGTCCGAAACTACTATTCTTGAGTCGGTCCCAGTTGTAAAAGAGTTTCCAAAAGATTTCCCTGAAGATTTACCTGGTATTCCTCCCGAAAAAGAAATGGACTTTAGGATTGACCTTCTCCCTAATAAAAAACCTATCTCTATTCCTCTTTATTGAATGATTTCGATGGAACTTAAGGAGTTGAAAGAACAATTGAAGGATCTATTAGATAAAGGTTTCATCCGATCGAGTATCTCTCCATGGGGGGATCCGGTGTTGTTTATTAGAAAGAAAGATGGTTCACTACGTATGTGTATTGATTATCGGCAATTGAACAAAGTAACCATCAAGAACAAGTATGCTCTTTCGAGAATAGATGACTTATTTGATCAACTTCAAAGGAAAATTTATTTCTCAAAAATTGATCTCCAGTGGCGTTATCACCTGTTGAGGGTGAAAGAGGAAGATATTTCGAAAATGGCTTTTAAAACCCGATATGGTCATTATGTGTTTTTGGTAATGTCATTTGGGTTGACCAATGCTCCGGCGGAGTTTATAGATTTTCTGAATAGGGTATTTAGACAATACCTTGATATGTTCGTAATTGTGTTCATAGATGATATTTTGATTTATTCAAGGAGCGAGGATGAACATATGGATCATTTGAGGATTGTATTGCAAATTCTTAGAGAACCAACAAATTTATGCAATGTTTAGTAAAGGCGAGTTTTTGTTAAGGTCTGTGGCTTTCTTAGGCCATATTGTTTCAAGCAAAGTTATTTAGATAGATCTAAAAAAGCCGGATGCCGTCAAGAGTTGGCCTAGACCTTTATCACCGATAGACATTAGAAGCTTCTGGGTTTGGCTGGTTATTATAGAAGGTTTGTTGAGGAGTTTTCCTCCATTGCTTCTCATTTGACGGCCTTGACTCAAAACAAGGCTAAATTTTTTTGGTCAGATGCTTGTAAGAAAAATTTTCAAGAGTTAAAAGATAGACTTACTTCCGCTTTGGTGTTGACGTTACCGAAAGGGACCGATGGTTTGGTGGTATATTGTGATGCCTCTAGAGTTGGGTTGGGATGTGTGCTTATGCAAAATAGTAAGGTGATTGCCTATGCTTCAAGGCAACTTAAGATTCATGAGAAGAACTATCCCACCCATGATCTTGAACTAGCTATAACATCTCGCTAATTGAAAGAACTAGAAAGAGTTAGAATTGGGAATAGTCATTTTAGGAAAGAATGAAAAATCTGGAAATTTGTTAAGTTATGTTAAGTTTGGGTTTTTGGTCAACTTCAAACAACCATAACTCCTAGCTCAAGATGAGTTATGTTTGTTTCCAGATATGGTAGAAAATATCTTGGAATAATCTTTCCAACGCCGCGGAGTTTACGCGATTCCGAGTTCTTATGAGTGAGATATGCCCATTTGAAGTTAGGTTCAAATAAGGAAAGTCTAAACCGGATTTTGGAAGGGTATTTTGGTCTTTAACATACCCAATTAAATTAATTCCTTTTTGCTAATTACTTAGGGGTCTAAACTGAACTTGGTCAGTTTATGCTTTTGAAAAATTGAGTTAGGGTTTTAGAGAAGAGAAAAGAAGAGGAGAAAGGAGGAGAAGAAGCAAGAATCGTCAATTCTCGAAGCTAGGATTGTGGTGGCTTTCATAACGTTGGGTTTGTTCACCCACGTGCCAAACATGTTTGTATCAGCGTGAATTCGTCCTAAAAGAGTTTGAAAGTTTGATGTTCTTGATATGTATTCTTGAATTTGATGTCATTCTTAAATTGGGCTGAGATTGAGAAGTTTCTGAGATCATTACGTCAAATTATAAAGTTGTTTGGAGTTTGGTCTTAGGTACATTTGTTGGGAATCTGAATCTAAAAAGAATTTGGGAAAAAGAACCGAGTTTAGGCGAATTGGGGGGAAAATGAAAAAAGAAAATAGTCAGGCGAATCTGGGCACTGGATCCGCGTCGCGGACATGCTCCTCAAATTTGGGAAAGGTTTCTTCACGGAGCGGTCATGAACCATTTTGCCTCAAAAAGTATTTTCACGACCAAAAATTTAAATACATCTCCGCATCACGAACTAGTTTCCAAACAGTGATTTCTTGATCTTTTCTCATGTTTAACTATCTAAAAATACTCCTAAACATCATAAGATTGTTCCTATGACAAATCACAATCCTTGAATCTATAATTCAATTAAAGGAAAGTTAAGAGTCAAGTCAAGGAAAGTTAAGACTCAAGTTAAGAGAAGTTCATAAAGTTTTCAGAAGTCTTTCAGAAATGTTTTAACTTTGTTTTAAGACATAAGTTTCGAGTTGACTAAAGAGTTATGACTAAAGTTCATTTCTTCAAAGATTATACAGGAACTAAGTATTCCCAAAAGTCAGAAATGTTTTCACATTTGAGCAAGAAAGGGAACATCGATTCCAAAAGAGCTTTTAAGCTAAGTTTTGAGTAATTATCTCAAACAAAAGAAAGAAGTTTTGTTTAAAAAACATATGAGATAAGTATACTTTTAGGAGTAGTATTGAGCATCGATATGGGGACACGAGTTTATAATAACTCAAGTCTCCATAAACCTGGTAGCCATCATGGGTAGTAAAGGATCATACTTTTTAGATGATTCCTTAAGTGGTTTCTAGCATAGACTAGTTGATCCACTTAGTTAAGGCGTCCTATATAATGACAAAGTATAGGACAGTTCTGGCAGCGTGGGAAAGACGATATATCACCACTTAGGCTCATAGTGGTGGTTGTCGGTTAGAGAAACTTCCACATAAACTGTATTATTTTATTATATGAGTAAAGTTAAGTTTGTTATTGCATTTTATTTAACGAACTATGTTGTTTTCCACTATTTTACAAGGTTTCCATATATTGCATGTGTTTTATTTCTTTATATTCAGTTAAGTTATTCATGAGTTGAGTAAAGCCAAGGTAAGTGTTTCCTTCAGAATGATATGTTTAGTTTTCCCCTCGCATACTCGTACGTTGAATGTATTGATGTCATTTGGCCTGCATCTTCTTATGATGCACATACAGGTAACCAGGATCAGCATCCAGCGTATCGTTGGTCCTGTTGAGATTCAGAGTTATTGGTGAGCCTCCTTGCTTTCGGACGATCCTTTTTTTCATTACTTTATCATTTAAGTTCATTAAGATGTCGTAGGTCTTGTCCCGACATCCATCTCAGTTGTTTAGAGATTTCATAAATAGACAGTCAGTAGTTCAGTTGTCTTTACATTGTTATTCTTATGTTAAGACTTGAGTTGCCACTTTGGCCAAGTTGAATGTTTGATCTTTATATGTTCTAAGTTATTTTATTAAACAGTTGAGTAGAAATGCATTTGATCATTGTAATAATGCTTAGAGTCTTCCGTTGAGTAAGTAAGCCAAGTCAAGGGTTCGCTTGGGCCATCAATGGTTATCAAGTGCCAGTCCCCCAGGGTGGTGCTCGGGGCGTGACAAACTCGGTATCATAAAACAAAATTGAAGAGTCCTAGGGAGTCTATGAAGCCGTGTCCATAGATTCCTAGTTATTGGTGTGAAACATGCCACATCTATAATTAGGAGGTTGCAACACTTAGGAAAAAATTATCACTTCTTTCATACTCATTTTGTGCGTTAAAGTTTGATCTCTAAAAAGTTTATTCTAATTCATGCCTGTACGTGTTTTTAGATAATCATGCCTCCACGAAGAGCTGTCAGAGGTCGTCCTGCTAGGCGTAATGTTGAGGAGCAAGGGGTACCTAATGCACCTGAAGTGCAACCCCAAGGAGAAGTTACTAATGCTGAGTTCAGAGAAGCGATAAGGATGCTATGTCAAACTATAACTAAATAGGTTGGGCAACAAAGAGGGGCTGGACAAGAAGAGGTTGACACTTCGAGGAACCGTGAGTTCTTGAGGATGAATCCACCAAGTTTCACTAGTTTGAGTACTACTGAGAATCCAAAGAACTTTATTGAGGAATTGAAGAAGGTTTTTGATGTTATGCACATTGCCAATGCTAAGCGAGTAGAACTAGTTGCATATCAATTGAAGGATGTTGCTAGGACTTGATTTGACTAGTGGAAGAAGGGTAGAGCTGAGGGAGCATCACTTGCGAGTTGGGCATGTTTTGAGGAGGCCTTCGTGGGGCATTTCTTTCCTCGAGAACTGAGAGAGGCCAAGGTACGAGAGTTTCTTACCCTTAAGCAAGAGTTTCTAAGTGTTCATGAGTATGGGTTGAAGTTCACCCAACTATTCCGTTATGCTCCGGAAATGGTTGTTGATATGAGAAGCAGGATGAGCCTGTTTGTTGCTGGGTTGTCTCGTCTATCGAGCAAAGAGGGCATGGCAGCAATGCTAATTGGGGACATGGATATATCGAGGTTAATGGTCTATGTGTAGCAGGTTGAGGAGGAGAAGCTGAGGGATAGGGAGGAATTCAGAAACAAGAAGGCTAAGACGTCCGATAATGAGTCTGGGCAGCAAAGAAATAATGTGAACTAGTTTTCTTCCCAACAAAAGCAAAAGGGACCTGCTCCATCATCCTCTAGTGCACCTGTACCCAGAAACAAAGCTGAGTACAATAGTCAGAATTCACAGCATTCCAGAGCTAGACCTGCCCCATCTCAGGGTGGTGTGGCATAAAGAGGTAACTGGGCTACTACATGTGCTAAGTGTGGTAGAACCCACCCAGGTAAATGTTGTGATAGTTCCACAGGCTGTTTCAAGTATAGACAAGAGGGTCACTTCATGAAAGAGTGCCCTAAGAATCAGCAAGGTAATGGGAATTAGGGAAATAGGGCCCAATCTTCATCAGTCACTCCACCAAACAGGGATGCACTTAGATGAGCTACTTCCGGTATGGGCAGGGGGACAAACCTCCTTTATCCGATTACTAGTCGTCAAGAGCAAGAGAACTCTCCAGATGTTGTCACTGGTATGATCAAAATCTTTACTCTGAATGTTTATGCTTTGCTAGACCCAGGAGCAAGTTTATGATTTGTGACTCCTTATGTTGCAAATAAGTTTGATGTTCTTCCTGAGAAACTCTATGAACCCTTTTGTGTTTCTACACTTGTTGGGGAGTCTATTCTAGCTGAGCGAGTATATCGTGATTGTGTCATTTTCGTCAATCACAAGGACACCATGGCTAATTTAGTTGAATTAGACATGGTAGATTTTAATGTCCTTCTTGGTATGGACTCGCTTCATGCCTGTTATGCCCTTGTTGATTGTAGAACTCGAGTTGTCAAGTTTCAGTTTCCAAATGAGCCAGTCTTAGAGTGGAAAAGTAGTTCGGCAGTGCCTAAGGGTCATTTCATTACCTACATTAAGGCAAGAAAGTTAGTTTCCAAGGGGTGTGTCTATCACTTAGTTCGAGTTAATGACTCTAGTGTTGAGATACCTCTTATTCAGTCAGTTTCAGTAGTAAGAGAATTTCCAGAAGTCTTTCCTAATGATCTTCCTGGAGTCCTTCCTGAGAGAGAAATAGACTTCGGTATAAACATTCTTCTAGATACTCGTCCTATATCTATTCCTCCATATAGTATGGCACCAGCAGAGTTGATAGAGCTTAAAGAACAATTGAAAGATCTCCTTGATAAGGGCTTTATTCGACCAAGTGTCTCACCTAGGGGCGCTCCGGTCTTATTTGTAAGAAAGAAAGATGGTTCCCTTCGAATGTGTATAGATTACCGTCAGTTGAACAAGGTTACCATCAAGAACAAATATCCTCTCCCAAGGATTGATTATATTTTCGATCAGCTTCAGGGTGCTACTTGTTTCTCTAGGATAGACCTCAGATCAGGCTACCATCAGTTAAGAGTGAGGGAATGTGATATTCCAAAGACAGCATTAAGGACCCGTTATGGTCATTATGAGTTTCTGGTTATGTCCTTTGGTTTGACCAATGCGACTACGATATTCATGAATCTTATGAATAGAGTATTCAAGCCTTATTTATATATGCTTGTTATCGTCTTCATTGATGACATACTAATCTATTCGAGGAATGAAGAAGATCATCCTAGTCATCTCAAAATAGTTCTCCAAACTCTAAGAGATAGAGAGTTGTATGCCAAGTTCTCTAAGTGCGATCTTTGGTTTGAGTTTGTGTCATTCTTAGGCCACATTGTGTCTGGAGTGGGAATTAAAGTTAATACTCAAAAAATAGAGGCAGTGCAGAATTGGCCTAGACCCACATCTCCGACTGACATTAGGAGGTTCTTAGGTTTGGCTGGCTATTATAGAAGGTTCGTAGAGGGGTTCTTTTCTATTTCATCCCCTTTGACCAAGTTAACTCAAAAAACATTGAAGTTTCAATGGTCTGAAGCCTGTGAGAAAAGCTTTCAGGATCTGAAAAAAAGGTTGACTACTGCCTTAGTTTTGACCTTACAAGAAGGTACTCAAGGTTATGTAGTGTATTGTGATGCGTCTAGAGTTGGTTTGGCTTGTGTATTAATGCAGAATGGAAAAGTTATAGCTTATGCTTCCAGACAGTTGAAGGTTCATGAGAAGAATTACCCAACCCATGATCTAGAGTTGGCTGTTGTAGTATTTGCTTTGAAAATATGGCACCATTATATATATGGTGTTCATGTGCATGTGTTCACCGATCCCAAGAGTCTTCAGTATGTGTTCACTCAGAAAGAGCTTAATCTGAGAAAAATGATGTGGTTAGAATTACTCAAGGATTATGACATGACTATTCTTTACCACCCAGGTAAGGCTAATGTTGTTGCTCATGCTTTGAGGAGGTTGTCTATGGGTAGTACCACCCATTTTGAGGAAGATAAGAGAGAGTTAGCAAAAGATGTGCATAGATTTAAACGCTTAGCAGTTCGACTAATGGATTCCACAAAAGGAGGAGTAGTGGTGATGAATAGGGATGAATTATCCTTAGTGTTAGAAGTGAAGGAAAAGCAGGATCAAGACCCTATTTTGCTTGAATTGAAAGCAAATGTACATAAGCCAAAAGTATTATCTTTTGAACAAAGAGGAGATGGTGTATTGAGGTATCAAGGTAGATTGTGTGTACCAAGGGAGGATGAACTCCAAGAGAGGATCATGAAGGAAGCTCATAGCTCCAACTATTCCATCCTTCCGGGTTCCACAAAGATATATCGCAATTTGAGAGAAATTTATTGGTGGAGTAGTATGTAGAAGGGCATTGCATAATTTGTTGCTAAGTGTCCGAATTACCAACAAGTTAAAGTAGAGCACCAAAGGACTGGTGGTATGGCTCAGAATATAAAACTTCTAGAATGGAAGTGGGAGATAAGTAATATGGATTTCATCACAGGCTTACCAAGGTCTCGCAGGCAACAAGATTCGATATGGGTGATTGTTGATAGAATGACAAAATCAGCCTACTTTTTACCGGTAAAGACTACCCATTCAGCAGAGGACTATGCCAAGTTATATCTTCAAGAAGTAGTTAGACTTCATGGGGTTTCGATCTTAATTATTTCAGACAGAGGTGCACAATTTACTACACAGTTTTGGAAATCATTCCAAAAAGGCTTCGGTTCAAAGGTGAACTTAAGTACCGCATTTCATCCTCAGACATATAGGCAAGCAAAGTGCACTATTCAGACCTTAGAGGATATGTTAAGGGCTTGTGTGATTGATTTCAAAGATAATTGGGATGATCACCTACCTCTTATTGAATTTGCTTACAACAATAGTTACCACTCTAGCATCCAAATGGCTCTTTATGAAGCTCTTTATGGGAGAAGGTGTAGATCTCTTATTGGATAGTTTGAAGTTGGTAAACTTGGGTTGATAGGACCAGATTTAGTTCATCAAGCTATGGAGAAGGTGAAAGTAATTCAAGAAAGGTTGAAAATAATGCAAAGTCGTCAGAAATCCTGCACTGATATTAGAAAAAGAGAGTCAGAGTTTGAAGTAGATGATTGGGTATATTTAAAAGTATCACCCATGAAGGGTGTTATGAGCTTTGATAAGAAGGGGAAGCTTAGTCCCGATATATTGGCCCTTACAGAATATCTAAGAGGATTGGCAATGTAGCTTATGAGTTAGAGCTACCGCAAGAGTTAGCAATGGTTCATCCGATATTTCACATTTACTTGTTGAAGAAGTGCATGGGAGATCCTTCATTGATCATACCAACTGAAGATATTGGGATCAAGGATAGCTTATCTTATGATGAGATTCCGGTTCAGATTCTAGATCACCAAGTTCGCAAGTTGAGGACTAAGGAGGTAGCATCAGTCAATGTTCTTTGGAGGAACCAATTTGTTGAGGAAGTTACTTGGGAAGTTGAGGAGGATATAAAGAAGATATATCCACATCTCTTTGAGACCGGAGAAATTCCAGATCAAGGTACTAATTCTCTTCTCAGTACTATTTAAATTATAAGTTAGCATGTTGTATTTGCATTGCTTGTTGGGTGTTTGAGCTGAATGTTAGAAGTTACACCCTTAGCCTAGTAATATTATTCTCATTCGAGGACGAATATTCCCAAGGGGGATATAGTGTAACATCTCGCTAATTGGAAGAACTAGAAAGAGTTAGAATTGGGAATAGTCATTTTAGGAAAGAATGAAAAATCTGGAAGTTTGTCAAGTTAAGTTAAGTTTGGGTTTTGGCAACTTCAAACGACCATAACTCCTAGCTCAGGATGATTTAGGTGTGTTTCCAGATATCGAAGGAAATATCTTGGAATAATATTTCCAATGCCATAGAGATTGCACGATTCCGAGTTCGTATGAGTGAGATATGCCCATTTGTAGTTGGGTTGTTCAAATAAAGAAAGTCTAAACCAGATTTTGGAAGGGTATTTTGGTCTTTACCATGCCCAATTAAATTAATTCATTTTTGGAAATTACTTAGGGTCTAAACTAAACTTGGTCAGTTTATGCTTTTGAAAGGTTGAGATAGGGTTTTAGAGAAGCGAAAAGAATAGGCAAAAGGAGGAAAAGAAGCAAGAATCGTTAATTCTCGAAGCTAGGATTATGGATTTCGTCAAGGGGTGATCTCTACGAGGTATGTGAGGCTTTCATAACATTGGGTTCGGTCATCCACGTGCCAAACATGTTTATTTCAGTGTGAATTTGTCCTCAAAGAGTTTGAAAGTTTGATGTTCTTGATATGTATTCTTGAATTTAATGTCGTTCTTGAATTGGGCAGAGATTGAGAAGATTCTGAGATCATTACGTCGAATTATAGAGTTGTTTGGAGTTAAGTTCTTATGTACATTTGTTGGGTATATGAATCTAAAAATAATTTTGGAAAAGAACCGAGTTTAGGCGAATTAGGGCTGTAAAATGAAGAAGGAAAATACTCGAGCGAATCTGGGCACAGGGTCCGCATCGCAGTCCAGCTCCTTAAATTTGGGAAAAGTTTCTTCAGGTCGCGGAGCGGTTACGGACAGTTTTGCCTCAAAAAGTATTTTCGCGACCAAAAAATTAAATATATCTCCGCGTCGCGAACTAGTTTCTAGACAGTGATTTCTTGATATTTTCTCATGTTTAACTATCCTAAAACACTCCTAAACATCATGAGATCTTTCCTATCACAAATCCCAATCCTTGAATCCATAATTCAATTCAAGGAAAGTTAAGAGTCAAGTCAAGTTAAGAGAAGTTCATAAGGTTTTCAAACGTCTTTCACAAACGTTTTAACTTTGTTTTAAGACTTAAGTTTTGAGTTGACTAAATAGTTATGAGTAAAGTTCATTTCTTCAAAGATTATACAGGAAATAAGTATTCCCAAAAGTTAGAAATGTTTTCACATTTTAGCAAGAAAGGGAACATCGATTCCAAAAGTGCTTTTAAGCTCAGTTTTGAGTAATTATCTCAAACCAAAGAAAGAAGTTTTGTTTTAAAAACATATGAGCTAAGTATACTTTTGGGAGTAGTATTGAGCACTAATATGGGAACGCAAGTTCATAATAACTCAAGTCTCCATAAATCATGTAGCCATCATGGGTAGTAAAGGATCATACTTTTTAGATGATTCCTTAAGTGGTTTTTAGAATAGACTAGTGGATCCACTTAGTTAAGGCATCTTATATGACGACAAAGTATAGGATAGTTCTGGCAGCATGGGCAAGATGTTGTATCACCACTTAGGCTCATAGTGGTGGTTGTCGGTTAGAGAAACTCCAACAAAAACTATATTAATTTATTATATGAGTAAAGTTGAGTTTGTTACTGTATTTTCTTTAACGAACTAAGTTGTTTTCCACTGTTTTACAAGCTTTCCATATATTGCATGTGTTTTATTACTTTAAATTGAGTTAAGTTATTCATGAGTTGAGTAAACCCAAGGTAAGTGTTTCTTTCATATTCCTTTCAAGCTTATGATATGTTTAGTTTTCTCTAACCGACAACCATCACGTAAGAGCTATTGTGATGATACATCATTTTTCCTCTCGCTGCCAGGGTCGTCCTATACCTTATCGAGGGTATAGAACCTGACTACTAAATGGATCCACTAGTCTATCCTAAAAAGCACTAAGAAATCATCTAAACAGTATGACCCTTTTCTACCCATGGTATCTACATAGTTTATGAGGGCTGGGAGTTGTCTAAACTCTCCCCCATATCGGTGCTCAATACTACTCCCAAAATATATTACTAGCTCTTATGTTTAAAAACATACTTCTCTCTGTGGTTTGACATAATTACTCAAAACATAGCTCAAAGGCTCCTATTGGAAATCAAAGTTTTCTATCTTGATTAATTGTGAAAGCATTTACTCTTTACTTAAAACTATCTCAAAGGCTCTTTGGAAATCTCAGTTTCCTTTCTTATTTAAATGTGAAAACATTTTAAACTCTTTGAGAATACACAGTCCCCATATGCTCTTTGAAGAAATGACCTTTAATATTTACTCTTTACTCAACTAAAAACTCAAGTCTTAAAACAAACTTAAAATGTTTGTACAAGACTTTTGGAAAACTCTATGAACTTCTATTGACTTGACTCTTTACTTCTCTTGACTTGACTCTTAACTTTCCTTGAATTGAATTATGGATTCAAGGCTCAGGATCTCATGGTATTGATGATTTCATTTTATTTAGACGTACCTTAGAGTGTAGTAATCAAATAGGAAACGTAGGTCCGTTTCAAGGGAACTAGTACGGAAAGAAATAGAAGACCTGGCGTCCCTGGCACTCTGAGTGGTGCGGGGAGCTAGACCCAAAACATCAGAACTGAAGTTGGGGCACGCTAGCTGGCGCGGAGCCCCAGGGTCAAAACTTCAGAGAACTTTGTGGGGCGCTCTGAGTTGGGGGGGGGGGGGGGGGGGGGGGGG
>JAJOOR010019865.1:0-12094 GCA_036250505.1 Solanum acaule | reverse complement strand
ACCGACACAACCGCCGCCGTTGCAGCTGCCGCCGGTGCTTCTGCTTCTGTTGTTTCTGGTCACTCCTCTTCATCTGTACCGTCCTCCTCCTCGCCGCAATCGCCGGCGCCGGTTTCTACTTCCTATTCCGCCCAAAACCTCCGGCATTCTCCGTCTCCTCACTCAAAATCATCCAATTCAAACTCACTACTACCTCCGACGACACTACACACCTCACTGTTAAGCTCAATCTCACACTCTCCACTAAAAACCCTAACAAAAAGCTGATTTACAACTACGATCCTATTTCCTTAACTGTGAACTCGAATTCAGTTCTACTAGCTAATGGATCGTTCACGGGATTCAGCAGCGGTCCAAATAACATCACGATCATTCACTCAACTCTATCAATGGCGTCTCAAGTGCTCGATGCGGATTCAATTTCATCGTTGAAATCAGATCTGAGGAGAAAAAATGGATTACCGATGAAGATCTTGTTGGATACAATGGTGTTAGCGAAAATGGATAAACTGAAAAGTAAGGAAGTCGGGATCAGAGTTACTTGTGACGGAATCCATGGAAGAATTCCGACGGGGAAAACTCCGGCGGTGGCTTCAACTACAAATGCTAAATGTAAGGCTGATTTACGCATGAAGATCTTAAAATGGACCTTCTAATTCATTTTTTGGGGTGAGTGATGGGTGAAAAACGCACCTAAATTATCTCGGTGAATTATTTATTGGGTGTGGAAGTTTTTTTTTATTTGAAGTATGATCAAATATTTATCGAATCACACGTTAATCATAATGCATTCACTTTTTTCTACCTTAACACCGTAATAATTCAGGTAGAAAATGTGAATAGTTATAGTTGATGTATGTTTTGATAAATAATTGGTAATAATTCAGGTAGAAAAAGTAAACACGTGATAATTTGGATAGAAAATTCAAAAAATTGAGATAGTTAAATGTAGTTTTTGATTCTTAACTCTTTTTTCGTTGTTTTTATTTTTATTTATCAATTATTTGCTTGATTTTTGCAATTTATTCATAATATTATACTATTATGTAGTAGAGATAAGGCAAATGGAGGGAGAAAATGGTGTTTTGTAGATTTTTTTTGGTGAAATATAGAGAGTTTGATATAATTTTAATGTACCAAAAAGCAAACAAAAAAAAAGAGTTTGATATATTCTTAATAATTCTTCTTTGATGTGACTTAATAATTATATTTATGTAAATTTGTATTATGTTTCCCAAGTATTGATTTTATTCTTGTTATTTTTTTTTGTATTCTTAGACTTTTATTATTGTTTCTTTAGCCTCGGTTATTCGCATATTCTTGTTGTTATTTCAGCTTGTTGGTATTGCATTCTTTAAATCAAGAGTCTATCTCAAAAATCTTTATCTTCTTAAGGTAAACGTAAGATTAACATACACTCTAATATTTCCAAACTCTAATTATGAGATACATTAGATTTGTTGATGATATAGTACAATTATATATAATTATCTTATTATAATAAGATACTTTGTTATCAATCTGACAATAATAATTTGTAAGTACTAAAGAAAATTACTCTCTAGATAATTTCATTGTAGATCTCAATCAAGTCTTAATTATTTCCTAATTTACACAGTTTTATATTTAATAGGCAAATTCAAAATTTAAAATTTCTGCCACAAAAGCCCCAACCAATTTATGTTATCGAGTTTATATAGTTTATTATATGTATGTATTTAGTGAATTTTTTTAACACATATACGATTGAGTTATGTTGAATTCATACATCGTATATTTGCATTTACATGCATCACTCAAAAACATTATAATAGCATTGGAGCAAGTTTGAATGGAGTGGAGTCAATTATGAGAAATTCATATCATCAACTCAAACACAACATTGAGTATAGGCATTGTTAAGAGTTGTTGCATAGATGAGATTTCTCCATTTTTATTCAGAGACGTATTACCTTCTTTACAAGAGAAGGGTCTACCCAAACACAACATAAGTTGTTGCATGGACATTTTTATTTAGAAACGTATTACCTTCTTTAAAAGGGAGAGTCTACCCAACATGAATCTTGATTGGTTAGGTAAGTTTTACCTTCTCGATTAGGGGACCTTACATGCATGAATCTTAATTGGTTGATCTCAATTAAAGGACCTACCCAACATGAATCCTTGTTGGTTGGGCAAATCTTGAAGGACCTACACGACATGAATTCTAATTGATTGATTAGGCAAGAAACAACGATTTGAAGAAGTTTTTACCTTTCATATTAAAGGATCTACCTAGTATGAATCCTAAATAGTTGAGCAAGTTTTACTTTCTATATCAGAGGAACTACTTGATCAAAGGAATATCATGTAGACTTTTTGGAGGGAGAATCACTCGACGCGGAACGGGTAATGGTCAACAATTCAAACAAGAAATGTTGAAAAACAACTAACAAGTCGTAACAAAAAAATGGGTATGTTCAAATTTTTGGACCCTACATGAAGCAAGGATTTCAAACCTTTTCAAAAGTGATAGGTATGTGCAAGTTTCATACGACTAGATGGAGTGACACAAGATCTACCTCTTGACTTAGGTATAGATATTAATTCATCCACACAACAATTTGCTTCTCGTATTTCTCAATTAGAGAGCCTACTCAGCATGAATCATGATTGGTTGGACAAATCTTGGAGGACCTACCCTACATGAATCTTGATTGATTGGGCAAGAAATAGTGGGGCATAAATATAGCACCAACATTAGAAAATAGAACTAAAAGCCTAACGTCCATAGAAAAATAGTTCAAATAAACAAAATTCAAACAACAACCAAATCCAAAGTTATTTGGACACTTCCAAAAGCAAAATAACAAAAGCCAGACAAAATTTGCAGTTGTTCACTCTGAATAAATATATTAGACTACTTCCTGTAGGGAAGGAACAATTCCCCTCACAGAGCCAAAATCACCTCAAAGGAGATCAGCAACATTGGCTGGGAGCTCCTCAACTACGACGTTGTAAAACTTTTGAATGTCAAAAAGCATCCTTTCGTCATCCTTGGTAACAAAGTTGATAGCAACACCCTTCCTTCCAAATCGTCCACTACGACCAATACGATGCAGGTAGTTTTCTGGTTGAGTAGGCAGGTCGTAGTTAATAACAAGGGAAACTTGTTGGACATCAATACCACGAGCAAGGAGATCGGTTGTGATAAGCACACGAGATGAGCCAGATCGGAACTCCCTCATAATGATATCTCTAGTGTTCTGATCCATGTCTCCGTGAGTTGCAGATACTGTGTGATCACGGCCACGCATTTTATCAGTGAGCCAATCAACCTTTCGCCTAGTGTTAACAAAGATGACACTCTGGGTGATGGCCAAGGTCTCGTAAAGATCACAAAGTGTTTCAAGCTTCCACTCTTCCTTATCAACGTTGACATAGAATTGCTTAATACCTTCAAGAGTGAGCTCATCACGCTTCACAAGAATTCTCACAGGCTTGTTCATGAACTTTCTAGTAATCTCAAGAGCCTCTGGTGGCATAGTGGCAGAGAAAACACCCACTTGGATTTTTGGTGGCAAAAGCTGGAATATATCATAAATCTGGAAAATAGAAATTGTGTCACGGAACAAGCTAAATCATAAAAACAAAGAAGGGAAAGACCAGCAATTGCTAAAGGACGTTAGAAAACATCAAGGCTGCAATTATGGGGTATACACCAACAAGCAGATCACTAACCAGCACATATTTTCAAGCAAATTGAACGTTATAAAAGTAAGAGTAAGACCTACACATTTGAAATCAATGCAGACTTGGCCACAAGGATGAATCTTGGGCCTCTAAGACCAGACGTATCCTCAAAATGAGTGGTCGTAGATATGAAGAGGATTTCATATGTGCACTCATTTATGATTTGACAAGATTAAACATGTTCACATTTGACAGAGAATATAAATAGCACAAAATAAAAGACCACTTCAAACAAGTTGCCAGAGATAATTTTCTCATGTCTTACGCAAACCTTGAAGTGTCCTGGACAATAGGCACCTGACTACGATGATTGAAATGTGGCAGAAGGGAAACAAGTAGATCTAAAATTTCATGGAAGATAAATTATCCCAGAAGACTTAAAGATAAAACACAATGAAAGCAGAAGATTCATACAGTAATATCAACTAGCTGAGAGTCAAAATTAGTTGTTTTATTAACATCCGATCTAGTGTTTGGGACTAGTTAGATAAGATATGAGACTTAAGAACTTTGAATTCTAGAGAGTCCATATAACTGAGAAGAAGTTGATTGTTTCTCATATTACTAACAAATCAGCCATCACTTTATTAGTTCGCCAATAACTCACAAGTAAACACATTTAAAAAGTAATCCAGTTTTACTTTATCAAAAAAGGGAAGGTGAATTATATTTCAGAAGTGATGAAAAGTGAGGCAATAATCCAGTTCTAATGTGTTAACCTTCGAACACAGAAACATAACAGAGTAAAACAAATAAAAAGGCAAATCATGCTTTGAACTAACAGAATAAAACAGCAAAAATTTAAGTAAAAGGGAGACCTGATCCTTGAAGCCTCTGGAGAGCATTTCATCAGCTTCATCCAACACAAACATCTTGATGTGGTCGGGGCGAAGAGACTGCCTGCGCAACATGTCAAAGACACGGCCTGGAGTACCAACCACTACATGAACACCACTCTGAAGGATACGCTGATCCTCACGGACACTGGTACCCCCAACACACGCATGAACCTTCACACCCAGATAGTCACCGAGTGCACGCATAACCTTCTCAATCTGTTGTGCCAGCTCGCGGGTTGGTGCAAGAACAAGAGCTTGACATTCAACTAAACTGTAATCAAGTTGCTGGAGAACTCCAGAGCAGAAAGTTGCTGTCTTTCCAGTTCCAGATTGTGCCTGCTGGATAACATCAAGGCCCTTGCAAAAGGGAACAATGCCTCTTTGCTGAATAGCTGATGGCTTCTCAAAACCTTCAAAAAATTCAAAACACTGTTCAGTGCCTGTAAAATCTGAGAACGGAGGAAAGGAAACCAGAATTATAAGATGTCAATGTTACCATAGGCATAGATGCCTCTCAGAAGGTTTTCTTGCAAACCCATGGCATCAAAACTGTCATAAACCTCGTCATATGATGTGAAAAATTCTTGTTGTTCAGTACCAAGTCTGTTTTTGGCATATCAAACAACCACAAAAGTCAATCAAATCAATGGCAAAGGCTAGAGGCAAAATATCAGCAGAAAGTGATGATCAATAACCTCAGTACAGGATGGAGAAGAGATAACTTACAGCTCCGTCATTTTCGCATCGAATTGACGAGCATCAAACTGAGAACCCTCTGGTGCCGAGCCTGCCATACTGCAGGGAATATAACAAAAACACAGATAAATCAATTAATTATGCCTCAATCTCAAAATAGTTCTGGTATACTGGTGTAAGCAAATTTTAATTTTTCTTTTAAAATTACTTTTTTCAATTAGGGAATAACAAATCTTATCAGAACATTTTGTAGATGATAAAAAATGAAGGTTGAAGCTTAACTCCGTGACATATAAAATAATAGGTAAGTTAGCTTGAGACCCGAAACACTTCATCAAAGACGCAAAAAAAGTTATTCACCAAGTAACAATAACTACTTGTCAAAACTAGAATTTTCAAATAACAAATCTTATCAGTCACATGGACATTCATTAAACATCATGAAGAAGACAGCAAGGGAAGGTCAAAACTTAACTCCATGGCATATATAAGATAATAACAGAGGTAGTTTAAGGCCTAAAACACTTCACAAATAAAATTTATTCACCAGATATCAATAACAATATCTGTTCATGAGGGCATGCACAAGAGACGAGATACATTGTTTCTCCTTTTTCTTTATCTTTCCTGAAGAAGTAAAAGGTGCAGAAAACAGATAGAAATAACTGTTTGACTACTTGCCACTTGCCACTTGCCACTTGCCAGACAGCTCAACCCTATTTCTATAGATATTTGACACAGGGTCAAGGTGACAAAGGACGAGAATGATGAAGTGCTGGAGGAGATGCTAAAACAGACATATACAAATCAAAATCAACCCAAAATAGTGAAGAGCAAGAACGTGAACCCCACAAAACCCAACTGTCTGAAAAATCACTACTTTACGCCGATGAATCATCAAAAACCCAAACACCATCTAAACTAAAACAAACATATACAAATCAGAATCAATCCAAATTAGAGAAGAGCAAAAAAACATTGTACTCCACAATACCAAACAGTCTGAAAAAATCACTACCTTATGCCGATGAAACAGCAAAAACTCAAAACACCATTTAAACTAAAACAAACACATACAAATCAAAACCAACCCAAATTAATCAAGACCAAGAACATTGAACCACACAAAACCCAACTGCAGAAAATTCACTTTTTTAAACACAAACACCATCTAAACTAAAACAAACATATACAAATCAAAACCAACCCAAATTAGTGAAGAGCAAGAACATCGAACCTCACAAACCAAACTGTCTGACAAAAACACTACTTTACACCAATGAATCTAAACCAACCCAAATTAGTGAAGATCACACAAAATCCAACTGTCAAAAAATCACTACTTTACGGCCAAGATACTTCAAAAACTCAAACACCATCTAATCTAAAACAAACATATACAAATCAAACCCAACCCAAATTAGTGAAGAGCAAGAACGTTGAACCCCACAATACCACAAAAACACTACTTTACACCAATAAATCATCAAAACCTCAAACACCATCTAAACTAAAACAAACACAAACAGATACAAATCAAAACCAACCCAAACTAGTCAAGAGCGAGAACAACAAACCCACAATACCCAACTCTCTTAAAAATCATTACTTTATGAATCATCAAAAACTCAAACACCATCTAAACTAAAACAAACATGTACAAATCAAAACCAATCCATCATCACAAACTCAAACACCATCTGAACTAAAACAAACATATACAAATCAACACCAACACAAATTAGAGAAGAGCAAGAACGTCAAACCCCACAATACCAAACTGGCTGAAAAAATCACTACTTCACACCAATGAATCATCAAAAACTCAAACACCATCTAAACTAAAACAAACATTTACATATCAAAACCAACCCAAATTAGTGAAGACCAAGAACATCAAACTCCACAATACCAAACTGTCTGAAAAAATCACTGCTTTACGCCAATCAATACATCAAAACTCAAGCACCATACAAATCAAAACCAACCCAAATAAGTAAAAACTAAGAACATCCAACCCCACAAAACCCAACACCATAAAAATCACAACTTTACTTCATGAATCATCAAAAACTCAAATACCATCTAAACTAAAACAAACATACACAAATCAAAACCAACCCAAATAAGTAAAAAACTAAGAACATCCAACCGCACAAAACCCAACAGCATAAAATCACAGCTTTACCTTATAAATCATCAAAAATTCAAACACCATCTAAACTAAAACAAACATACACAAATCAAAACCAACCCAAATTAGTAAAAACCAAGAACATCCAACCCCACAAACCCCAACTGCAAAAAGATCACAACTTTACCTATGAATCATCAAAAACTCAAACACCCATTTAAACTAAACCAAACAGATACAAGAATCCAGCAAAATACACAAAAAATAACCACACAGAAAACAAAAAACCAAAAAAAGTTAAGCAGAAAGAAGAGAGTTACCTTATAGCTAGTAAGAAGATTGTTAAAGAGAGATCTGAAGATTTGAGAAAAAGGGGATTTTTGAGAATTAGGGTTTGTAAAGACTGCAGCTTTTTTCCAAAAACTCCTCGGATCTACGCCGCGGAGTTCAGGAAGACAATATGTGTGAGAGAGTTTTTATGATTGTGTTATGTTTTGTCTTTTTATGTTTCCAAATCCTTATGTAAATTGAGTTGGAAAAAAAAAAGAAAAAGTTTCAAAAAAATTCCCTTAACCTATTATAATTTGGTGGTACGTTTAAAATAGTTTCATAATTTATTAAATATTTTTGGTCTTTATTAAATATTTGTCAAATTTTGATTATTAAATTTAATTAATATTGTGAAAGTAGAAAATATTAAATGGGAACTCATATGGTTTCGTAATTTAGGAGTAATTATTGTTATTTTTTTACTTTTTCGTTTTTATGTTGCAATATCTAAGACTTTGACGGGGATTTTTCGTATTTATGGTTAATAAAAAAAATTTCATAATTAAATTTAATAATTAGGTTTTTGGTAAATATTTGATGGAGCCTGGAGGTTGAAAAATATACTCATTTTTTTACAAGAGGAAAATGACAAATATACCCCGAATTATCGTAAATGGTATGCAGATATCCTTCGCCATACTTTTGGGGCATTGTTGCCCCTGTCGTCCAAAAACTAGAGCATATATACCCTTTATACTAACGGACATACACGTGTCATAATCTTATCCATCGATCCGACATTTATTAAATATCAAATCGACAGATAAGATTGTGTCATGTGTCCCTATTTAGTCTTCCGTTAGAGTGAAGGGGATATATACTCTTGTTTTTGGACGGCAGGGACACCAATGTCCTAAAAGTATAACTGATGGTATCTGCATATCATTTACGATAGTTCAGCGATATATTTGTCATTTTTCACTTTTGACAATTTAAAAGGACTGAAACTGCTCAAGTGATACATATGGGACTATTTTGAACTTCATTCTACGATGACCCCTACCAGGGCTTACTTCTCATGTGCTCACGGCCTAGCTGGCCTGACAATGATAGTAGAAATTTTCTCGTTTTCTAATCAGAAATTTAATTGAATATGAGATCTACTTTATCATGAGCGATATATTTAAACTATTAGACTTATATTGGATATTTTTTGTATTAGCAATTTCTAATCTCTCACAAAAAGATATGATTTTATTTATACAAAACTACTAAAGAAAATGATTATTGAGAACTATTGTACAATTTAAGTTTGTGAGTTTTAGTAACCCCTCACTTGTCACATAAACCACAATTAATTAATGATACCTAGTTCACAGTTTATTATATGTACTTATTTAGGTGAAATTTCAATACATATATGATTGAGTTATATCGAACTCATACATTGTACGTCTACCTCTGCATATAGGGGTGTACATGATTGGATTGGTTCGGGTTTTTCAAATATCAAATCAAACCATTTGTGTCGTATTTTTAAATCTATAAACTAAACCAATAAAACTCGGGTTTTTTGGATTTTTTCGGGTTTTTCCGGTAAGTATTCATACAAACATATAATTTACTTGTACTTCAAATATTTCTTTAGTCCTATCAAAATACAACTATCTAAGGTGTTTCTTAAGAAAATAACAAAAAATATGATATGAGTAATGACACTAAAATATCCAACAAAAAAATAATAATAATGAAATCGCATAAAATAAATATTGCAAATTAACAAGTCATAATGAAAATGATCATAATTTAAAAGTACTAAATCATGCTAAAATAAGTTTAATAAATATTAGTTACATGACTAAATATTAAAGGAAATTTAAATTAGATTATGTATTTGAATTGTCTAAACCAATGTACAACCAAAGAGGATTTGGAACCTAAATAAGCCACAAAAACATAAAAGTAACCAAAATAAGCCACTACTTTAGTAAGTAACTAAAATAGGCTTAGTGGAAGAAAAAAATTCACTTTATCTAATATTCTAAACGTTTTCCGTTAGTCTCATAACGTGTATATTTTAATATATAACGGAACTATTTCCTACACTTTATAAAATGGACTATTTCTTACACTTTATAAAGTGTAAGTTTTTCTTAAAAATTTTGTTTTACAGAGAGGAATATTTTTCACGTTTTTATCTCTTTATGAAGCTTTTGCAGTGTTTGTCATACAATTATATTGATTTGACATATCATAAAAACGAAAAAAATTATTACACTATGTATTTTTATTTTTTTATTCTGAAAAATCCTCCAATCTCTATTTAAGGAGGACGTTCAAACATAGTTGATAGCACATACAACATAAAGTCTTCTATATTTATTCATTTCAATCTAAAAAAAAAATGTCTTCTAAACCAAAAGTTAGAGTTTCGATTTATTGGGATGGCGAAATTATACATAACGGAAATACCGTTTATTATAATTGTCCTCCCAAACACAATGCTAATTATTCAATTAATGTCCGATATCATAAATTTCTTTCATCAATTTATAAAAGAATAGGTATAAACAGTACTGTTTATAATTTGATTATAGTCGGAAAATACCCTACTTCATTTTTATCACAAAGACAAGTAAATTTTGGAGAGTGGATTATCTATAATGACAAATCGTTGACCGACTTTTTGAGGGTTCTAGATGACTACATAGATCAAATCAAGTTAACAATACTTAAAATCTATGTTAGGAAGGATCCTAAGACTAGTCAACAACGTTCTCCATTATCGGTCGATGTCCATCCCAGATTAGAAAATCGTAATACGTTGATGGATTTTCGATAACTCAATCTACTGATTTTCCTAACATGACTCATTATCAAAATATTTTTATCGGTCGATATGATTTTGATTTGAACGAAACTATCAATGAAAGTGACTGGTAATGCTCAATAATTATATTTTGATTATTATTTGTTGATTTTGTCAATTATTTATTAATTTGTATGATTTATTATTCTTCTTCTTATTATTATTATTATTATATATTTTGTAGCGGTTTACCTCAGCAAGATAGGAATATTGCTTCAAGTTATGGACTAGATAATTATTTTGGTCAGTCCTCACACTTTGAAATGACGGAAAATGTTAGAACATCCTCAAATTTTCATGTCTCGCCTACTTTTGATGCAGATGATTATCGGTATGTCCAACACTTGATTTTTTATTTAAGTAAGTTAATTGCATGAGATAAATATTTATACTTTTTTACATATATAGGGAAAATATCATACAAGATGAGCCCATTGATCCCGTGAATATCAATAATCGTGACCTTCCAAAATACGGCTCACCTTCAGCTAGTGATAGTGATGATTTGCCTAATGCCGAGGAATCAGGAGATAATGTTCATTTGAGGCATCATCTAGTGATGATGATTTTTTAATGCCCAATCGGTCGCCAAGATCAATGTCTATGAGTCCATTTCGTAATCATGAAATTTCTTATCTTGATCATCTCCCAGATGGTCCAAATATCTTTGGTGATACACATGATGAATATTCATCACAACGTACGTGGCGTGAACCGAAAGATTTCATTAATGGTGCTATTTATATTGAAAAAGGCATGTTATTCAATTCAAAGAAGCAGTTGCAAAGAGCGGTTAAGCTTCTACATTTAAAGATAGCGATGGAGTACTTTGTTATTAAATCGACAAAGAAATCATGGCGATTTGTTTGCAGGCGTGTAGAACAAGGATGTCGATTTAGGCTAACTTCTTTTAATGATAAACATACTAACATGTGGAAAGTTGGAAGATACATTAAAGAACATACATGTGATATGGATACGTGCCGCGATGGACATTTCAACTTGGATGTTGAGATGATTGTTAACGTCCTTCGTGTTGATATAGAAAAAACGCCAAGGTACTATTTTATCCTTAGATGATTTTTCTTTAATAAGAAAATATTCATTTTTTATTTGATAATTAATATTATTTTTACTTTTCAGGTTTCCCATCAAAGACTGTCAAACAGTCGTTTTTAAAGCATATGACATTTCGATAAGCAGAAGAAAAACATATCTTTGTCGCAAGCGTGCTTTTGAAAAAGTCTATGGTACTTGGGAGGGTTTTTTTACCGAGTTGCCGAGGTTCATGGAAGCTTTGAAACACTTCAATCCTGGAATAATAGTTGAATGGAAAATAGAGCGGCGTGTCGATGTCATTGAAGATGTATTCAACTATGTGTTCTGAACTTTTAAATCATGCATTGATGGGTTTGTGTTTTGTCGTCCTATTATATCAATTGACAGAACACATGTCTATGAAAAATATGATATCAAGTTGTTGATTGCGATTGCAACGGATGGTAACGACTCAATATTACCTTTGGCATTTGCAATAGTTGCGAATGAGAGCAT
>JAJOOR010019864.1:0-12595 GCA_036250505.1 Solanum acaule | reverse complement strand
TTTATCCAGAAAATCTGATTAAATAGTGAATTTAAAGAAATTTGCTTGCACACACATCAATTGTGCATTTGTGATATGAGGTTTAAAGTTTCAAAGAGCTCAGTAAGTATTTTTTTTTCTCCAATACTATTTGAATAAAAAATTGTCTCACTTTCTCCTTATAAATTATGATTCTATTTGAATTTCTCCAATACTATGTAAATTCGTTATAATATTCTCTTATACATTTATGATATTGAAGTAGGTATCTATTGTTTTTATCTTTAGTATCTCCTCCCCTAATAATATTTTTAAATGAAATACTATCAATAAGAAATGATACAGATGTAGAGAGTCAAACAAAGTCAACATCGTTTAATTATTATATGTTCCCTTCATATAAAGTTTGATCTATACATAGATTTTTGTATTCATTTCATATTTTGCTAATTGAATTTGCATTATTTTTTTCAAATTTTGGTTTATATCTCACATACAAGTTTTAAGAATATTTATGTGGTTTAGAAAGTTTGAACTAATTGACATAGATTACACGTGCAACGCATATCTAATTACCTATTCAAGTATCATTTTTACTATTCATAACCTTCCCGCTTTTCATATTTTATAACTTTCAAATGTTTAATTTGAAACTTTAAGATGTCTTTTGATATTCCTCTATTCTTATCTATATAAATTCATCTTTTCCGTTTGATGAAACTCACACCCAAGATTATCCTTTTCATTTTAAGGTTAAAGTAGTGAAGTCATCAACATCCAAAGTGATATATCCACCTTAGTCTTATATATATATATATATATATATTACCTTAAAAGCATGAACTCCTAACTTGAATGTTAAATTACTATAATATCCCTAACTTAGCTTGTGACTTCTTTGATGAGTTGTGACTTTTCCGATAAGTTGTGACTTTTTTCAAAGGGTTGTGATTTTCCGATGAGTTGTGACTTTTCCAAAGAGTTGTGACTTCTCGGAAAGGTGACTTTTTCAATGAGTTGTGACTTTTTTCAAAGGGTTGTGATTTTTCGGTGAGTTGTGAATTTTCCAATGAGTTGTGACTTTTCCAAAGGGTTGTGACTTCTCGGAAAGGTCATGACTATTCATATAAGACACAAAAAACACTTGTTCATACTACCCTTTGTTGACTATAAATAGAGGGGCTTCCTCTCATTTTTCAACCACAATTTTTTTTAATCTCCTACTCTTCTTCTTGCATTTTAAAAAATTTCGTGTGATTTATTGTCGTTGAGTGAGTTCAAAGTTTAGCGGAATATGAGGTACCGCTATTCTGATGAAGTAAATCATTCTATTCTAAGAGGTACATTCCACACTCTCGGTACTTGAGGAAAATAATTTTGATGATATAATAATTATTTATTTGCTTAATATATACATTAGTGTGTAATGTTTCAATATATGCAGTTAACATGATGTAGTCTAAATTTATTTGTTTTTGTTAACAATTTCTCTTGTAAATATATGTCTCTGAACATCTTTTTCCAAAAGTATTAAACTTCTCAAGAGTGAAAATCTGTGAATATATATGAATCATTTAAGAATTTATCAATTACAAAATAAATTTTATATTTAGTAATATGGAATAAACATTTTCATTTTGTCCCTACACTAAATTAAAATCTAATAACTATAACAAAAAATAGTAACATTAATTAAAAGTCCTATTTATTTATGTAAGTATAAAATTTATTAGAAATACATATATTGCACATTAATCCTTTAGTTATAACATTATAAATTCTCTTAGTTATTACTAATTATTGCAAACATTATTCACACTCTTTAACATTCTTTATTTATAATATTATGAATTATGAATTCTCATAGTTATTACATTAATTATTTTTATCTTTCATCTTCTCATGTCTTAACTTTTGACCAATAATTTTTCATATTATTACACCGCCCCTATATATTTGATAACACGATGTTGTTATTTTTCCTTGGATGAATCATACTTGATTGAATAAATTGAAAATTATTTACAAGTATATGAACAGGTTATTATATATATGATTTCACAGATAGAATATCTTCTTTAATTTTAATTTTTAGTTTTTCCGGTCAGTTAACTATGGACAGTCGAATAACTATCTTTGATTTATGTATACATTCAATCGAGAAGTCAAATATGAGAGCCAACAACAAGAACATCATTCATTATGTTATAACTGACAAAATAAAAATTAATATACAAAGATTAGTTCTAAAAAATAAAATGTAGTTGTTCTCTTCACATATTCATTTGACATCTAAACAGTTTAACGTGAAATACACGTGCAAAGCACATCTGCTTAGATGACAAGAAAAATACACAACAAATATCGTCTATAAGGTAATATTACTGAGATACGACTAATTACATGATTGAACATCATCAAGTTGAAATAAATATATGCATTATTGCATTTAACTAATAATTTTTTTCATTGACCATCTTCATAGATTTGCATGAATAAAAGATATATATGACGATCCACATTGAACATTCACAAAAGAATCTGCAATATTATTTTGTGCAAAGTTTATTAGTCAAATCTTCACTTAAATAAGCAAATACTATTTGCTATAACATATATTTTCTGAATTGATAATCACGTGCAACGCACATGTCAAAAAACTAGTGTATATATATCACTTTACTAAAATGAAGTGATTTTTCTATTCGATTCATGCTTTTGTTTGACTTGATGGAGAAGACTTTTGAATTTTGATTGGATATGAGAGAAGGTGTTGACAAAAACTCGGAAAATTATGTACTGATTTTGTATTTCTTTTTCCATGTATATATTGTTATGATTAAAGTCTTAAGAACGATGCGTATGTTAATATTTTCTTCTATGTTTATTTTTTTATTATTTTCTCTATATTAGTCTTCTTTAATTTAGTTTTCTATTAAAAAAAAATTGTCACAACATTTATTTGAGATTGTTCCATTTTAGTACTCATTACACACATGTTTTCATTGAATTATAATCGTCCTAACAAATTTATAAAATAATATATGGAACACACGTGTCCAGGAACTAGTATGATAATATGCAACAGTTAGTATACGTTGTCGACTTTATCCGATTCGATTGTCATGACTTTCATCCATCATTTTTTTATCATCTGCAGTTTCATATCAAAATGAAGTTAATCAAAAATAAAAGTTCAAGTTTTTACATTATTGGACTCGTGCTAGCATAGGCCATAACCACCTAGTTTTTACAATAAATGAATAACAACTTGCTTCCACCACTAGCAAAAGATTGAAGATTTGGATGACAATGTATTACAATTTACAACTAATTTTGTATTATTAACCCTTGCATTACTAATCCTTGTATTACAATCTAAGTATAACGTCTTTCTAAACCAAATGACTCCTAAGTTACAGATGAAAAAATCTGCAGCTATCACACACTCGTCCAAGAGCTTGTGCCATCTCTTTTTTTACCGGACTTTCGTCTTAACAACAGTCCTGCAAAAGGAAAATGAAGAAAATATATAGCAAACACCTATTTACTCAACGTGATCAACTACTCCATGTCTCCTCGGATGACTTCTAAACACAGTTACTACTAAAAGGCAAAATAACAAACTAAAACAATCATTCTGCTGCATGATGTGCTAGTTGTTAATCAAAAGAAACATTTTTAGTTTGCAATTTGTTTACAAAAACATGTGGTTTCATTGAACACTTGTAATTATGACCTTAGGCATATATAGTTTACATGAAAATCCTCTATGATTTACTTAGAAGTTGTGATCTATAGCTATAGTAAAACTTCTTTAACTATAGCTAAGTGTGAATTGACCTCTCGGTCATAAGAGAAGCTCGTAGCATGAATCACCCCTAAGGTACAAAATACTAGGAAAATACTTCATGACATGATCCAGACGCTTATTATATAATAGAAGATTAGATAGTATGGTCTTTCAAATCATAGGTGCATACGACAGCAATACTTCAATTCCAAACAAGTTGGTTAAAATCACGGCACATAATAGGAAAAACTCTGTATCATGTAAGGATGTTGTTACGATAATACTTACTTGCACATGGTCTAAGTCCGGTTTCCAGATTGGTATCCTAGAAGGATAGCCACTAAGACAACAAGGACCACAACCTGCAATATATTTCAGAGAATAAGAAAATATTCACTGTATTTAGGGAAATCGTATCGAAAGCATGAAGAAACCATCAGCTAAAAACTCACGAAAGTTGAATTGTAATTAGGTCCACTCTTGATTACAAAAGATTTCCTGGTGATCATTGGCAGGTGCATTAGCTGATATTCACAAAAACTCCGGAAAAATACTAGGATATGTAACATACCTTTTGTTCAAGGTTCCCGAGTTTTTGCAAGTTCTTAAGATCACTTCAAGCCTCTTTAAAGTTTTTGCCACATGTGGATCTTTATACTCTACCTAAAACGTTCAACCGATCAAGTTGATTAACTAGCACAAGTTTTCACTATGAAATAGAACTTTGACAAATATTTTGAAGAAATTGAAGAAGATGGTACATAGCTGGAGAGATATTTATTATCATTAGGAAGTGAACTGAAGCTTATTGACCATCAATAGGATTTTAAATACTAAACAAACATAACATTGATTTCAGCCCATAAAATTTGTGAAAAGATTGTTTAAAAGGTTTCTCATTTAAGTAGCTTATTTAAATAATTATGAAATGAACAATGTTGCGTAGAGGTAAACTTCTCTGATGGACCATAAATTAGATATGAACCACTTTGGTGAAAATAAGAGAGACTGGCCTTATTTTGGGTTTTCTTCAACTACCAGAAACCTAGTAAATTTGCACAAGCCGTAGTATTTTGTCATTTGTGCTTGTTTCAGTATTTGTATGACATCTTCAAATATGAATGCATCCTTCGTGGAAATTGTTTTTGTATTGTATTTGCACCCATATGGTTTGATTGATATGATTAGATAGGACATGACACAGTTGCAGCTTATCGAGGATATGAATTTAGATAAGAGGTTGTGGAGGACACGGATTAGGGCTGAAGGTTAGTGGATAGTAGAGTGTTGTCTTGCTTAGCCTTCCATACTTATAGTCATAGTATTTCTCCTATACTTTCTTGTTCGTCAATTTTTGCTTCTATCTACTGTCTCTTGAACTTTGATTATCGCACTATTTTTGTTGTAGTTACTATTCCTTTTACTTTCAGAATATTTTTGTCATGATTTCTTCACTTGTGTTATTTCCTTATTGTTATTCTTTCTTCGAGCTGAGGGTCTAACAGAAACAATTTGTCTACCTCCCAAGGTAGGGTAAAAGTCTACATACCCTCCGCAGACCCCACTTATGGAATTGCACTGATATGTTGTATGGTATGATTGAGATATTTACCAACTGATAGCCTTTTTTTGTGTGCATCCCCCAGTAGCAATGGTAAAGGAATGCTATTTTACAATTTGGATTTGATGACAAAACGTACTTGTTGCAATATTCTTAAACTATGATCTCAAATACATCATTGGATGAAATTTGGGAACAAATTGCATGAAGAATCTGTTTGTGAATAGGATGGCAGGTGGTCACAAGAGACAGGTGTGACGATAGCCGCTTCGCCAATGGAAGTTTCATCTTTGAAGAGGAAATGTGAATTCTGATTTTTAAGTTTGAAATACAATAGAATAACAAGAGACAGAGACTCCTTGAACAGCTAATTCAGTAATAATGATTAGAAAATTTCAGGAAGAGTTAATTCTACAAGGTTAGAGGAGTCTGTCGACTGTCATGGTAGCATAGCTCTAAACCTCCATGCAATTTTATGCACAAGGTGTCAAGTAACTTGTTATAAAGTCCATAACGACACAAGCGAGCATGAAAAACATACTATGTGTGAATACTTACACAGAAACATGCAGAAATATGAACAAATAGACGAGCACACAGCCACATGGGAGAATTATGTAGAAAAATAACAATGTAACCCTCAAAATGAGCAAGTGACTACAAGAATAAGAAAGTATCATACCTTGGATTTCAGAATACACGAGAAGTCGAAGAAAGCACCATATACATCTGCCATGTTCCTGGTCCGGTCAATAACCTGAGCGGTGAGACCTACAAAGAACCTAAGCATCTTAATAACTGCCAGTATGATGAGAAGATGGTAACAAAGTTAAATGAGAGTAAGGCTACGAAAGTTGAAGGAAAACATTAACAAATTTGCGGACTTTCAGGGATCAGATCAATCATAAAACACAAATGGTAAACAAATAGTGTATGAAGTAGCATGACATGTGTTTTTACCACATCTCATTTTCACAACTCCTCTGAAGACTTCAATGTTGTTATAGCACTTTGCCAGGGTCCCAATTGCCATGACCTGGTAATGTAAGAAAATACTAAGGCAATGCACACTTTCAGAAGAATACTTAACAAGTTAATAATGCAAAAGCAACAAAAACATACTAATATTCCTAGACACTATGAACAATAAATTCACAAAGCACCTATATGCATAACAAATCAATAAGCTCTGCTGTTTTCCCCAGCCTAAAAGAATAGAAAGTTCAAAGGATTATATAAGATCTTTTTTTATTTGCAACAACACTAACCCGATAGCTAATGAAAGATGGATGGATGTTTTCGTGGAAATAAGACAACAATAAAGTCCTTGATCAATCAAGACTAATGAAAATAAACAATTTCAGTAGAAGTAAAGCTTCAGTCAGTGGAAGAGATGAAGGTACGGAAGGGGGTTCAATTGAATCCTCTTTGTCAGGAAATTAGACTGCCGTAGTAGGTAAAAACAAATTTTTTTGGTATAGCATTTTTTCATTTTTAAAATCCTCCTGTTAGAATTCCTGCCTCGGTCACTAGCTTTAGTAAATTCCATATATTTTCCTTTTAGTGCTTTTCAAGAGATTACCAAGCACAGATGCAAATTACAATATGAGACACACAAGTTTTGAGACAAAAGTCAGGAACAAGACCTAAAATAAAAAAGAAAAGACCTGTGGAATAGCACAGAATCGAAAGATAGCAGGATCCCTCAGTGTAGACAAGAAAGTCAAACAATCTTCTGCATGTGACAAAGCATTAGTGACCATTTCATTCAGACATTGAACTGCCTTGACAGAGTTCCCCTCATACTTCAAGTCCTGAGGCACATCGATAAATGCAGTCAGTTAAAAATTTGGAAAACATCAGTGCTGTTATGATGTATCCAAGGTAATTCAGTATCATGAAATTGACTAATATGGCAGGAAAATATGAGATAAGAAATGCCAATTAAAGAGTTGAAGAAAACACACCTCGAGCTTGTCAACGTATTTACTCCAAATCTGACGAGGCCAAAACATACGACATTTGGGTACTTCATTTATGTCTTCTAGATAATCTCTAATGATATTTGTTTTCTGCAGTATATTGCAAACATTGTATTTACTGCAAAAAACACTCAAAGATGGTTACATTACGGGTGGCTACCATACATGTTAAGATCAACACCTGAAGAAATAATCCCATGGAGTTGCAGAGAGAATCTGAAGCTACATCTTCTTTCCCAGAGGCATGGAAAAGTTTTGATAAGCCTAATCCAACTAGCCCAGCTACATGGTGACAGTATTCATCATAATCATCAATTGTTTCAACCTGCCGAAGATAGAATACTAGCGATTAACTCGTATATTGACATTGTGGTGAAGTTAACACCACCTTCATATTTTAGGTAGACGGTGGCCGATAAAGCAAATGGATCTATCAAGAGGAATTGCTTGAAACAGTAAAGCTTGAGAGATCAAGGCAATCCATTTTAACACAACATGGAACAAGTGTACAGTTCATAACTTCGACTGCTAGGCATGACTTTGATCCTTTCTCATTTATAGTACTAATTGCATACCTCTTTGTATATAAACTTTGCCATTCCTGCACCCATCCTCATGGTAATGTCCTCGATTGCTTCCTTGTAACTGCAACATTATAAGAACATAACACTCATTCATAAACTGCGATCACAACATTCAGTACATACCAAAAGTTTGTAGAATGGGAAAACTATAGTATTTCATATTCAAACTACAGATGTTGAGTTCAAATGACAAACATATCACATGGATATGAAGTCATACTTAAATGCTCCCGGTTCTCCCTTCCAAAAGTAGTTCAAACTGTACAGAGGAACAAAAACTATATATTTATAGCTTGTTTCTGTATTGACAGAATATCAACGTGTGGAAAATGTAAGTACTCATTAAGCATTGCTGATTAATAATCATATTGAACAGCAAGTTCAAAAGCAGCCGTTGCTAGGTACAAACTCACTGTTTCCCTAGCTCCAGAAAAGCAGTTGAAACATGATGGAATTGATCCATAAGAACCTTGTAGTCCTTTGTACCGCCTAATAATATGAAAATTGGGATTAGCAAACCAATCTATAATACTTGGGAAATTATATTTGAAAAAAAATTCATGATCAGAGGGGAAAAAAATGAAACAAAAGAAAAGAGAAATCTCCATTTAGAGAAAGAAGCTACAGTAAACTACAGAAATAAGACTTCTATAAAATATCTTTGCTTCTCCAATTTTTCCTTTTAAATTTACTTTTTGGGGGAGAGTTCGGGGCGATGAGAGGACTAACAATATTAACAATGCCTTAATGGAAGAGGAAGACGACGGCTTCAATTCAGAAGACTTACATGAAAAATGCCATTCACGATCATAAACATGGCGATGGAAGGACATCAAAATTGGTACTTTCACCTCTGTCGCTACACTGGTATCATCCTCTGTCCAGAATACGAACATCAAAATGTGAATAAGTAACATGACTCCAAGAAAATGAATGCACTTAAATGTCAGTCTTATTGTGTTAACCAACTTAGTTATCTGCATTCAAAGCTCAGTACTTGAACATACCGACAGTGTCAAGCGCACGCAGAACCAAATAGAAAATGCATATCTGCAAAGATAGACAGAAGTTATAAGAAATCAACCTTCACAATAATAGTAGTAAGATCATAGGAAAACATATTTTTCTAGACCGATCAATGAAACAATTCAAATTTGGAGCTTCATTTCTGATAAACTAAGAAGAAACAGGAAAATATATATCTCCTCAATTTTTTTCCTAATTAAGCGAAAATCCAAATCTTTATACCAAATAGTTATGACTTCATTATGTGGGAGAGGAAATATGATTTCTCCGTTGTCATCATATAACATTCTCCTCGTCTCAAAATTCCACCTACATGAAGCTTGACTAACATTTCATTGAGATGATAAAAATTTGCAACTTACACTATCAAAATTTTAATTGTAAAAATGGAATTAATTGTAGATGATCCCAAATCCAAATACATTAGCATTACTTCCTAAATAGTCATATATCCTCTGAACATTATTAGGATGTGCCAAAAATTTCATAAGCTACATTGGCACCACAACATACGAAATTGAACAAAAATGCCTTTAAATCATTGCGAACTTGAACAAAGAATGTTCAATTAAGTAATAGTAGACGCATTTTTGAGCCAAACTATTAGCAACAGAGGAAGGGCATATTTGTTCGATTTTTCATGATTGAAATTGAGGGGAAAACTTACGGCGTCGCGAAGCTCAACAGGAAGCTGTTTAATGACGAGAGAAAAGCTACGAGAGACCTTGTGAAGCATGATGTAACAGAAGGCCCAATGTGGTTGTGAAGGGATCTGTTTTTCGGCATATCGTGCCGCTACCTTCAGCTTCAACAATGGATAAATATCTTCAGGATGCTTCAGAATTGCACGTAAAATCCCCATTATTATTATTGTTGTTATTTGATCAATCAGATATTCACATCTATATACATTCACTTTAATTAATTTGTGTAAAAGGAAGCGTTGGAGGGAATGTTTTTGTGATGAGGATTGAGGATCATAAACATATTTGTTCGTTTGGCAGTTGAGCTTTTGCCTCCATCTTCTTATACACCGAATTAGGATACTCCCTCCCTCCCATTTTATGGAAACGTGTTACTACTATATTGTGTGGTCTGGGTGGGGGTGGGGGCAGGGGCGGGGGTGTTAATCAAAGATTTCGAGTTCGAGTCCTAGTATGAACAATTCATGGGTAGGAAGCACTCCCCTCCGAATGGGGCTTACCCGGCACGAATTCAGAATAGTCTGGTTCTAAGGTGGATGTCAAAAAGGTAAAACTACATAAATGGGCCATAAAATCCAAAACAATTATATGTTTATACCCAAATCCAAGTAATTCAAGAAATATAATTATTAGATTAATGACCGATAATTTTCGCTTAACTGATACTAAATCAGTATATATATAATGTATCATTGTATTGGTATCATTAAGGTTGATAATTTCGCTTAATTAATAAGTACTAAATCAGTTAAGCAAAATTATCCACCTTAATGATACCAATACAATATATATATATATATATATATATTGATTTAGTATCAGTTAAGCGAAATTAGTTGGGGGTATATAATATAATTATTTAGTGGGGTATGAATGTAAGGGTATATGCTTGTAATTATTTTGTTTTTACGGGGTATTTGCTTAATTTCCCCTATCGAAAACCGGATTGAAACCAAAAAAAAAAAAAACCTCTTCTTAATATTCTAAATTATCTTTACTATGTTACCTTATTTTACTTGTCATCTAAACCCGTATGAATTGACTTATTTTAAATGTTTTTGAGTCAAAATAATTTTTAAATATTTTTCTAATATTTGAATAAAATAAAAAAGTAATCTTAAGCACTAATTTCAAAATCAAAATAACAAAAATAAGTCAAAAATTATAAAATCATAAGTTAATAAACCCTAATTTTCAAATATGTAAAATTTATTTTAATAAATTTGAAGAATCAATGTTGAAATTCACATACAAAATTAACGGTTTTCATTTTCGTACTTCGAAATCATGAGATAGAAGATAATTGAATAGAGAGAGAACGTCCCACTTCACACTAAAAAAAATCAAGATGTTTCCAGTAGCAAATTTACACCCCAATCCCCCCAGACCCACCAGATAGTATGGATATGAGCATTGACCCTATACCCCTTTCCATCAAAAATGTTCTAATCACTCCAGTTCCTCTACTTGAAAGGAGGACGGAAATAGGGGAAGGAAACGCAGATCGAGACACTGATCCCTAACTGGAATTTACTAATGTACACCAAGCATTTACAATCCCACCTAGGGAAGACCAAATATTGCTATATGAGGAAGATAAACTCAGAATTAAAAGGCCATGGATGTTCTCAGAGGATGAGCCACGAATACTTAAAAAGAAAACTAAATGCACTCTGGAGACCATCGGAGGAAATAATCCTCATCGATCATGGCTCGAAGTACTTTATTGTTAAGTTCCTCAAAGAGGAAAATATGAAAATAGCAATGCAAAATGGACCTTGGTTCATTAATGGCCATTTCCTCTCTATAAAAAAAATGGCATACAGACTTTGTAGCTTCGGAAGCCAAAAAAACCACCTCTGCGATATGGATCCGTCTACCTGAACACCCAACGGAATACTATGACCATAAAATTTTGGCAAAAATTGGGAGTAAACTAGGGAGCCTGGTTAAAACTGATGTGTGTACATCATCAACTCTTAGGGGTAGGTACACTCGTATTTGCATTGAAGTCCCACTGGGAACTCCTGTTAAAAAACACATTTTTATTGGACATTTAAAGCAAGAAATCATGTACGAATGGGAGAACATTTTGTGTAAATCGTGTGGAAGATTGGGACACACACAAGCTGCCTGCCCGTTTTATTCACTACCACCTAAGCCACCAGCTAACCCCACTGGCAACACGACCCAACAGAAATCAACAGGCAACGTCACCGTAAATAGAGAATGGAGAACGGTAAGCTTTAAAAAAGGTAAAAAACCCTCCCCCAAACACCAACAGGGGAGATTGAATCACATATTACTGAGTCTAAATCAAAAGCCAAAGAAGGTATAAATGTAAAACTTTTCCATGCAACGACAGGTAAGTTCTTTGAATCCCAGATGTTTAAATACAAAGAAAAATCCAATCCAAATCTAGCAACCAGTAGTAATAAACAACACCCCTCACAGCACAAAAATTATCCTCATGATGGGGGAAACTCTTTGAAGATCTTGAAGACGAACGGCTGAAATCCATTACAGCGCGTGGAAAGAAACCTAGTGGACATGAAAGCCTAGAAAATGCGCCAACACACGTGCCCATTCAGGCTATTATAACCCCTACCCGACCCCTGCAGCCTACCTGCCCACCTCTGCAAGTTGCCCCTTCGATACCCTCAAAGAGCTCCAAAAAACCTCTTTTTACTAACGTGGACGTACTTAACACCAAGCCTTATGACACTAAATATCCAGCTGGAAAATCTACAGACACTGATATGAAAGATGTCCTACCATCCATAAATGGCATCGAAGGCCCCATAACCGCCATTCCATCTTTAGGCATATCAACTTCTACTGATAATTCTTTTATTCCTAGTTTTGAAGTCTCAGGAGCTACAGTTCTTAGTACTCTTTACTCGGGGGGGGGGGGGGGGGGGGGGGGGGGGGGGGGGGGGGGGGGGGGGGGGGGGGGGGGGGGGGGG
>JAJOOR010019862.1:0-10762 GCA_036250505.1 Solanum acaule | reverse complement strand
GACAATATTTCATAAAGTATAATTTAAAATATAATTTAACATATATTTTATTAAAACATATAATTTAACATATATTTTATTAAAATATAATTTATTTTTTTAATTAGTTTGAAAAAATTAATTTGAGGCAAAATAAAATTGATATTGTCACTACAACTATGTATACTTAATATTTTAACATATCATTTAGCAAGAGATATTCTTTTTTTGATAAAAATAACAAATAATACTAATAAAGAAAAATATATATGTGATGAAACTTTTACCTTGTTCATCCTTAACAAAATTGTGTTGTCATTATCATTAAAGAACTATGAAGATTTTTTTCTTTGAAATTATTTTGATAAAGTTTCGTTTTAAAATCATCAAAGAACTTTCTTTTTTTTCTACCGGTATTTTTTAAATTTTTCAATGAAGCATCATCAATAATTTATCCAAAAAAATTATTCATTTTAATGAGTCTTTATTTCTGTATGATATGATTCATATATAATCGAGGATATGAAGACAACCACTTAATAGAGGAAATATGATGTTAATTTTAATTTTCTTCATGTTTCACTCGCAATGTCTACGTCCTAAGTATAATCGGATAAATATATTTTTATCGTCGACAACTTCTTTAAATAAATATTTTTTTTGCCAATTCACTCAATTTCATATTTTTAATTATAAATATTATAAATATAAAATTTTAGTATTTATAAATTTAGATAATGTACCCTTTACTTCTTCTTCTTTTTGTACTTTTTGGATTTTCTCATTTTTATTATTAAGAAAAAAATTAGAAAATGTAAAATAAATAAACAAAAAAATAAGTAAGGAAAAAGAAGGAAATGTAAAAAATGAAAAAGAGAAAAAGACACCAATTAAAAAGTTTTGACAGGTAAGCAAAAAAGAAATTAAAAGTAGTTTTTATTTTTTTACTTTTTTGGCCCTCTAATTTTTCTCTTTCTCATTTCTTTTGTCCTCCATTGACAGGTAAGCAGACAAAATGTATGTAACTCCTTTTATTTTTCTCTTTTTTATTTTCTTATCTTTTGTCCTTCTCCTCCTAACTTGTCAGTAAGATAAACTCTTCATCTTCTTCTTCTACTAATTTTGCTTATCATAAGTTGGGAATACATTTATAAAATATAATATATCTTAAAACTACCATTAAATGCTAATTAATATATCTTGATCCAACAATGAGATCAAAAAAACTATATTTCATGTAAAAATATAAATAGTGAAAATAAAGCAGTAGTGATTTATGTTAATCGATTAGTAAGAATTATCATCTCCTTTTCGAATTAACCATCCGTATTATGAAACTCACCAATTTGATTCATCAGAATCAGTAAATTTTGAATACCGAATAATTAACAATCAATAGATGAACATGCCCAAATTCTTTGCAAATCTTCTTGGAAATCTTGATCATCCAAAAGGCCTTGATGAACATGTTGACTTTGTTCAATTAGTCCTACAACTCTTGAATTAATCACACATAAATTTTCTGAAATAATACACTTTTCTTCTAATAAATCCTTCTTCAAATTTAAAAATTGATTTTTGATATTCCCAACTTCTTCACACCAATTTTCAACTTCTCTTTTTCTTTTTCTTTTCCTTTTTTCTGCTTCTTTCACTTGTACCTCAATTTCTAATGATATGCCATTTAATACCTTCATATTGCTTTCAAGGCTTTGCAGATTGTACTCAAAGCTTTCTTGGTTGTTCCTTATGAAAGAATCTACCATATCAACCTCCATATCCATTTTGTGCCAAAATTATTCTACATATAAAATCAAAAAGAGGAATTTAGATAATCATATGTTCAAAGTGAAAAATAGAAAAAAATGTAATAAAAAATCACTAGTACTATATATACCTTCGATATCCAAATAACAATAACAACAATTAATTCAGCATAATCTTACAAGTAAGATATGAAAAGGATAGCGTGTCTACACAGATCTTATCCCTACCTTTGAGATTGACTGTTTATAACAGACTCTCGATAGAACGAGCAACGAAAAAAAGATAAACCTTTGATATCCAATTGTTAATAGTCAAATATTGAACCATTAACACTTGATAGGAGGAGAAGAGGCTATGCCTTTTTTATATATAGACATTAGACAAGATGGATTTGAAAATTAAAATATAGAAATTATAATATTAGAAGAAAATAAAAAGTCAATTTTTTTTTTTTGTAAAGTACATATCACGTAGTAACAAGTTGGCTGAAATATAAAAAATTATATAAAGAGATTAGGGAAGATAATGAAAGGGGTAGGAATTTGGAAGCAACTTAGAAAATTCCTTGCAAGTGTAATAATTTAATTTAATGGTTAATAGATACACCCTAGATTAAAGGGCATAAAGATAGTATAAACTTAATCATCCAATTATTTTCTATATAAAAACCTAAAGAAACTTTCTTACTGTCTTTCTTTTCATCGATTCTCTTTTGGTATCCTGTACCCACATTGAAAGAACAATAATAACAATCAGGGTCGACTCAACGATATTAGGGATCTAAAGCGAAACTTAAGAGAGGAGCCCTAATATTATTTTTTTCATCATATATACTTTTATTTAAAATCTATTTTTCTAGTTATTTTAGATGTGAAGTCATTAATTAACTACTGTTTTATAATCAATTTGTTTTAATAATTCCTTTTCAAATGATGATAAAATAATTAATTCATTTAGTCTCTCTTGACACATTGTTGGTCTTAAAGAAGATTTAATCAATTCTAATTTCAAAAAATCTTCTTTCAGCTGAAACAAATAAACTGTTAACATTATTCTATAAGCAATATGTATATTTAGCAAAGAATCGGGTCTTTTTATTTGATTGAGTATATCTTCTACTTGTATTATTTCTCATTAACACTTTTAATTCAAAAAATAATCTAAATCATTAATAAATAAAATAACTATTATGTTTAAAGAAAATTCAAGGTTAAGACAATATTTTTTTAAAGGGAAAATTGTATGAAATAGCAAACTATTAATTAAAATTAAATATTATAACACAATTTCATTTAATTCTAATGATCTAATCCGTAGCAAACACTTTGTCATTCGCCTCTCTCCCCAAATATCTCGCTCGCCTCTCTCACTTTATACAAACACAAATGTATAAATTATGTTTGTGTTTGTATAAAGCGTGAGAAAACTGTATATACAAATACAAATACATATCTTTTCGTTCGCCTCTCTTCCTAGATATCTCGCTCGCCACTCTCTCTCTCGCCTCTCTCACTTTGTACAAACACAAATGTATAAATTGTGTCTGTGTTTGAATAAAGGGAGAGAAAATTGTATATACAAATACAAATACATATATTTTCGTCCTATACACTTATAATTATACATTACAAATCTTCCCCTGCCTAGTTCTATTTTGCCTTTCTTTAATTTCTTTCTCGCTTTATACAAAAAAAAATATCTTATTTGTATACAGATTCCAAATAAATGCTTATATAATTGATTATTTTGTATAAGTATACCGAAATATACATATTGACAGAGTTTGTTATGGAGCGCAATTATGCAAACTATAGTTATAGCATACAAATATGAATTTTTTTGTTTGCTAAACCTAAAATTTACTCTTTAAAAAATTATCATCATGTAGTAATCTCAATATTTTACCACTAAATAAGAAATAAAAAATATTTTCATATGCTTCAATTGATTCAAATCAGAATGCGTATGCAAATCAGCGAAGTGAGAGATTACTCAATTGTAGAATTTACAGGATAATTGAGAAACTTTTGAAATAGCTAGTGATGTGCTTGTATGTAATTGTTAGTTTAGATTCACACATATGTATAAGTTTTATAGTATAATATCAATTTTTTTAAGGCATACATACTAGTTGTAAAAATCGTTTGATATCACATTTTAGATCAGATGGAGTTGTGATGGTAATAGTGTCTAGTATCCGCAACAATACAATCAACCATTAATGATCTTCAAAGAAATAGTATTAACAATTATAGTGGATTGTAAAATTTAGAAAATTTGTTTTCTTGGTTGGCAGATGGAATTAATGGTCTCAACCACAACTAATTCAGGGGGATCTGGTTTAGTCCAAGAGCTGGTCATGCTATAGGTGACAACTGGTATTATTCTATCTTTGATCAATAAATATTTAACTTATCAATAAATATTCATTTTAACTCGTACGATAGAGTATATTTAACTTCCGATTATCAATAAATATTCATTTTAACTCGTACGAGTATATATATATATATATTTTTTTTTTTTTTTATGACAAGGGAAACTCGCAACCGCTACCTTTTGGGTGTGCACAAGATAAAACTCCCGCTCCTATGCAATAGCTCGCAAACCACATAGGAGAAGTAACCCGCACTAAGCATGCCCGGTGCGACAAGCTCGACCCAGAAGGCAAACTCCTTACTTTTACTGGTAAGGGATTTCAAACTACTCGTACGAGCGTATTTAACTTCCAATTAATTAAAATATGCTCTTTTAGTCCTTTAAATTCCTCGAATCATTGGTAAATTATATGAGCATGTTTAACTTTAAAGATATTCTTTTAGTCATTTACATATGATATACATTCAAACTTCATTATAACAATATTCTTGTCTTAAAACAGTACGTTTATCTCTTTTATAACAACTATCGTTCTTTTAGTAATATAATATAATTTTAAAACCATATTTATAGAAATAGAATCTCGAAGATTATAATAATACATAGGTGTAGAGATTTGATCAAATATTTCATCTAGTACGTGTGAGTGAGCTAGCGTGAGATAGGCTGACTAGTTTTAACTTTCAAAAAGAAAACAAAAATTTACCTAGAGTGAAGCATCGGATCTAGACTAAGATGTTCATAAATCCTGAGACAAGGAATGAATATAAGTAGGCAGGCATTCGGAGCTGGATTGAGTCCTTTTTCCTAAAGCCAATATCAAGATTGATAACTGAGTACGAATGAAAGAAATAAGCATTCGAAACCGTTTCTGTTCAAGAATTCACACTATGGTGTCTACTTCAAGCTCAGCCTCTATCTTTTCTCCATCAGGAGCTTCTTTTTCGTCTGTAGGCGCAGTTCCTTCTTCAGACTGCATTTGAGTTGGAGAAGGCGGCAACAGCTGCACCACATTTTCCACAAGCTCTTCCATTGTTTCTGCAACTTCCCCAAGATGGGCATCATATTCCCTTAATATCTGATATACGTCAAGAAGAAACAAATATATGTCAGAACCTCAAGCAAAATAAACATAACATGTTAATGATAGTTCCGCCTCTGCAGTTTAACATACCCAACAATCACCTGGTCACACTGCTTACCATTGTTAATGACTAAAACACGACTTTGTTATTTAGATGAGTGAACCAAGGAGGTAAATAAACCATATCTTCTATTTCCTATCCATTGAGGAAAGGTCATTTCTCCATATTGTCCATTGCTTACAAGTATTAAGATCCCATGTTGTGCAACAATAAAACCACACTTCATAGACATCTAACAAGTTATGATGCTGCAAGTTTAAATAGTCAATATACCAAGAACATCATCTTTTCGAAATTACCGGATAAAGTTCAACGAGTGAAGATGGCCTGATATTGATGATGTTAACCGTCTCAACATGCTTAAGTTTGATACATTTACATTTTTCCAGTATGACACATTTACATTTTTCCAGTTTGATACTTTTACATTTTCCCATGAGTTCACCAATCACTTGTCTTGTCTGATTGCAAGCAGCAGTTTGCTCTAAATAATCATACACCTAGAAGATCAGAAACATTAGATATTGCCGGGCACAACGAAATATTCTCAAACAACAAGTTCAATAATGTAACTTCCAACCTTGAACTCTGATGGTGCAATGGGGACTATGACCCGCGTAGGATCTCTTCCTGCACCTCTGGAGCGTAGAAAATCAAGCACCTCAAAATTTGTGAGAGCACCTGCATCTGCTTTGAGGCTGCAAAAAATAAATAACAAAGACCATGTACTTAGTAGCTCAATGAAGCAATGGGCTTCAATCAGGAACAAAGGCATAAATAGCTCATACATCTTCATCACCAGAAGCCAGGACACCGTGTTCAAACTATTATTCTTCAATCACTTACAAGGAGTTGCTTGCAGAGGGATGTATCTGTAATTTGGAAGGGAAAAAAACAAGCGTGAGCCTTGTTTTTCCTTTTATCTTTTCCTGCAAGAAAGTGTTTTATTGAGGCTTTCTCTTACTTAGTACATAATCGTTAGTCAGCATTTAAACCAAGTTTAATCAGTTGTAGGCTAAGAAAGCTTCAGAACTTAGTAGTTAGGCTTCACAAGACGAGTTACCGATTAAACCAGAGTAGTTGAAAAAAAAGATCACAAAGTCTTCCATGTTTCTCCTACTCTCCTTTTTATGTTGCAACCGGAGTGGGCAGGAGAACATTTATACTATGCTACTATTACTTTTCATGACGAAGAGCAGTCTCTTTTCAAGCTAATCAAGTTAGTACCACAATATGTTTAGAATGACCCTTAGTTTATTTTAATGTCTAGAGAAGATACACAATGTCACATGTGTAGTTATCATTAGAGTAGTTTGTGATCCTTTTTAGTGCTGTGTAACTTCTCAGTTTTGTCATGATACTTGTCTCTTGGTGCATCCAAGTTCTCACATTGATTTTCTGTTTCTCAGGATTTCTCATGGATTGGCTATTAGTCATATTACAGTTTAGTAACCAAACTGGTATCATTTATCTATCATGAAGTTATTTCGCTGTAAAATGATAAATGTTACTGTACAATTCCAATATATACATGGAAAAAGCATCAAACTTTTAACGAGATAACACAGAGATCATGTGTAATATCTTAGAATTCCTATAAAAAGGATCACATAACCCACAGAACAACAACAACATATCCAGTGTAATCCCACAAGTGGGGTCCAGAGAGGATAGATGTACGCAAACCTTACCCCCACCTTGTGGAGGTAGAGAAGTTGTTTTTGAAGTACCGACAACTCAAGTGCAGCAAATCAAAGTAGTTATGAAAAGGGAAAAACGATAGTGAAGAAAACATGATAACTAATAAGAAAAGCAGTACAAAGCATTCAGAACAAAGAACAGTAAAATAGTGCAATAACCGAAACACAATAAACAACACATAACCCATCCCACATGTGTAATTATCATTTTTTTTTCATGTATAGAGAATATACTCAAAAAACTTGCTCCCTTTGTATCGAAGGGGCAAAGAAACATCGGAAGATGTTCAAATCTAGTTTCGGGTGAATTAAGCAGTCAAAAATTGAATGAAATTCCCTTATAGCTCAAACACACCCACCTTCTGTCTCAAACTACAACTTGCACTCAAGCGCGTAACCTAGTGGTCAATGTGAGTTCTGAACCACAAGCTCTCAATTACAAATTCCATTAGAGACACTACTTCCTATGTTTCCTAGCCTTAGTGGACAGATTACTTTGGTATCGTGTGGAATTAGTCGAGGTGCATACAAATTAGTCCAAACGCCACAGTTATTTTAAAAAGTACAAGTTAAAATCCATCAAAACAAGCAGCAGCAGAAGAAAACTAAGTAAACCAGCAACAAGAACTCAGAAAACTGATAAAATATCCATCAAGATATAATTTTTATGCAAAAAATTCATTCAAAAAGAAAAAAAATCGCTCGTCGTAGTGATTCTAAAGCTTAATTTAATGGAGAAAGAAGTTAGTTACCTTTCTTTACCACTGAAATTGCAGAGATGAAGGAAACAAGTGAGAAAAATAATGGCGGACCAAAAAAAGTAGTTATTAGGGCTTTGCTTTTTAGTGAGGGTATTATTGGAATTAAATCATCGATGCCCTAAACATCCCGCATTCCGGCACACTATAGAAAACATACACTCCCTCTGTTTCGGTTTATTTTTCTTTTATCGGCATTAAAGTCTGACTAGTTAAAGTTAGTTTACCAAATTGCCCTTATTTTGAAAAACTTATTTAAAGGATAAAAGGGTAAAAATATTTGTTATTACAAAAATAGATAGACGTAATTGTAAATATAAGTTGTGCAATTGCAAAAGGGGTTTAAGGGTTTAAGGAGTCGGAGCAGAAAGAGAAGCTCAAATTGGGGTAGCAGAATGAATAAAGGTTAGATTTTTTTCTGTAACCCACAAAGCATTCTTAAGAAAAAACATGAAATAAAGCTTTTCTTGTTAATTCTTGATTTTGGTGACCCAATATTTTTTAATTACTTATAAAAAGATGAACTTTATTTCATGTTTAGAGAAGAAGCTAGTTGTTGTTGTTGTTGTTGTTGTTTTGGACCAAAAGTTGCTGACTTTTATGTGAAATTGCCCATGAATGGCTGCATAATTGTAATGGAGGAGTCTGAGTGCCATCTGAAAAAGGCCAGTGTCATTATGTTTGCAAGTGAGCTATCAACAAGTTGTGATTTTGAGTTTGAGCTTTTAAAGTTGTGATTTTTGGAACTTGAAGTTTGTTTGGACATGCATTTTACTTGGGAAAATTTGAACTTTGGGAGTGACAGTGAAATTTGTAAGTGAATCTACCAATATCCGGGTATTGGCTTAAAAAGGTGAGATTTTTGGGTCCATTAGGCTTATGAAAGCATAATTAACACCTAACATATGAAGGCATATGAGAAACATGAGATTTTTTGGGGGCATCAGGGTTAATATGTTGAAAATAGTAATTTAAGATGTTAAATAAATGAGAGTTTTAGAATGTTTTCTACTTGCCTCCTCTTCTTTTTGTTCTTTTTCTAATTCTACTATTGAATAAATCTGTGACTAGTGAATTGAATCTACCTATATTCCTAGGAGTTGACATTGGATTTTGTCCAGATAAAGGCAAACTTCGAACAGTAGCAGGTCCGCCTCGAACCCTTAATGTGAACAAATTTGCTGAGTCTCGGGCTTCTGAACTTGAATCTCTCCACTCAATTGTAAAAGAGCGCTTAAGTAATGATTTTAGATCTCAAAGAAGCAAGAGAAGGCGAACAACTGGGCATGACAATAGAGTGGCAAAAAGTAGAGTTAGAAAGAAGCAGAAACTAGGAGATGAGAATCTCAATAAGCCAGACCATTTGAAGAACGATCAAAAGACTCTTCCACGCCATGTTCGTAGGAGAGTTGAGCTTAAAAAGAATTCTCTGAACGGCTTCTCAACTTCAGGAGATGGGACTAAGAGACTCAGAACCCACTTGTGGTATGCTAAACGTTTCACAATGACAAAACTTTGGGGATTCTACCTTCCCCTTGGTGTGCAAGGCAGGTATAGTAACTTTCTGCTCTTTGCCAATATATCTGAAGTGCAGCTACAAAATTTTAAACTTTATCCTAGTGCATTGAAAGGAAATATTTGTCATCTTGTGCTTAAACAAGAAAAAGACTGCCCCCAAGGCCTAGCTTGAGTGGCAAAAGGTGGAGGATTTGTGGCTTAGGTTGCAGGTTCAAGCCCCACACCATGCAAAGCGAAGCCCGGTATTTAAGTGGAGAAGGGTAGAGGGGCGGGCTCATTATCCACCGAGTTTAGAAGGCTGTGATTGGTCCAAAGGGCGGGTCACAAACGGATTTCTCGACTAATTAAAAAGAAACACATTTGTTCATTGTTCAAAATTGCGATTTTTGCCTTGTTGTATTCTCTCTCTTGTGGGAAAGAAGGTCCTTTGCCTGTTTATATTTCATTGATCATGAATATATGATGCAGGGGGAGGGGCTCGAGAGCTCTTCTGAAGAAACTACAAGGAGGAGTACTTGTACATGATGCAAGTTACTGCAGTGCTGTCCAGTTGGAGGGTCCACAGGCAGGCATTACTCACTCTTTCCTGCCAAAATCTGACTTGATAATTGTTCTTCTCTTTAAATTATTTCCTTTTGGTGCCTGGATTACTTAGAAAGTGATGACATAATTAAATAAATATTTGTCTTAAATTAAATAAACAATTGTATGTATTTTTTATCTTATGTTGGCCCATAACTTGCAATTATGGGCCCAGGAAAAAGGATTAGCAAGGAAAAAGTTGACGTCTGCTAGCTAGAGATTGAGCTTATATAACATGGTCTTTCACATTTTCTTTCAGGATTTGTTGCTGTCAATCCTAAATACTGTGCTTGTGCCTTCTCCATACTCACATTGTGAGGATGCTCGTAATGACGTACTCTCTGGTGCTATCTATGGTAGTGCTGAGGTGGGTGGTCCATCTTGGTATTTTGATTAAAGTGATATGCCCTCCAAAATTTGCTTGCTTGATACTTGTGTTTCTTCTGGCAGCTCCATCATGTAGGAGACACCTTTTCTAAGACAATTGCTCCTGTAACCTATATGTGGCAACCGCAGCAGTGTAGGAAAACTGATACAAAGGTCGATCATGCCGATATATGTGGTGAACAACAGAAGATTGATGGATGTGCTTCTTTAAGACGGCTATGGGTTTGGATACATGCTGCTGCTTTCAGTGAAGGATATAATGCTTTGCAAAATGCTTGTGAAAGGCAGGTTGAGTAAAGAATCATGTGGTGTCCATTTCTAAAGCTATATATAGTAGTCTCATTGTTACTTTCTTCGGTCTCAGATGGTATAATAAAATGGTGATGGCTGAATACGCATTCCTTTTTTATTATAAATGCATACAGTTTACTGAAGATGTGATTTACTTGCCTGTTCCTGTTGCTGTAGATCAGAAATAATGCTTCTTGGTATTCAGGTAGATGCTGCTGGCTCCAGAGTTAGTTGCATTTCCCTTGAGGATCATCTC
>JAJOOR010019861.1:0-14646 GCA_036250505.1 Solanum acaule | reverse complement strand
TTGAAGCTTTAAAACAATAAATTAGAAGAAATGAGGGTCAAAATTGTGTGTCAACAACTTGTCCCTCTTTGACCAGAGACGATGTAAGAGTTTTTGGGCAAAGAAGTTGACGTAATAGCCAATTTTGTCCCGACCAACAAATGCAACCTTGGAGGCGAAAAAGATAGGGGTATTAGATAAATTATAAGGCAGAGGATCTTGAAAACAAGGTAGGCACGAGCTTACAAAGTTTGCCCCGGTGTTAAATTATGATGTTACTGGTTAGTGTGATTGAGGAGAGTATTTGATAGTGGAGTCGAGCAGAGTGAATTATGATGTTACCGGTTAGTGTGATTGAGGAGAGTATTTGAGAGTGGAGTCGAGCAGAGTTCGAGGTAGACCTTTGACCTTTGTTGGAAAGCTAAACTTTCTCAACAAATTGCCCCAGTTCACTGCTTAGATAAAGTTCCACGCTGTGCTAAAGCTCCTGCAGAACTCAAACTTTGACAAAACAGTTAATAATATTAAACATAAAGCATGGTGCGATAAACACATGGAAATAACACCTCCTGGATGTTAATTTATGAAAATGCGGCCTTGTAAGCCGAAATGATTTAATGAGATAAAATCTTGCAAAGTTTATGGAAAAAAAAGGTTTAAGGCCGATGATTCATGAGGAATGGAGCTTTGCAGCGATGATTAATGAAAATGGGGCCTTAACCAAATAAATTATGGATATGAGGCTTTTAGCCAAATGATTTAAGAATGAGACTTTTTAAGCCTGGTGATTTATGAAAAAGAAGTCTTTGAAAGCAACGCCTTTTGGTAAAGCATTTATACAGTATATTTGAAAGCATATGTGCAATCAACTGAAAGCATTTGTGCAATGCATTAGAAAAGCGATAAAGCCATGTAGGATTCCTTTTAAATACTTGAAAGTGTTTGCGCATTTGAAAATATGCATTTGTACGAAATATAAAGTATTTGAAAATATTTAGAAGCATTTGTGCAGTGCGTTTGAAAATAATTGAAGGCATTTGAGCAGTGCATTTGAAAATATGCATTTGTGCGAAGCATTTGTGCGGTGCATTTGAAAATATTTGAAAGCATTTGTGCAGTGCATTTAAAGTATTTGAAAGCATGCATGTTAAAAATCTGAAAGTATTTGTGCGGTGCGTTTGAAAAATATCTCGAAGCAAATGTGCAGTGCGCTTGGAAATATCTGAAAGCATTTGTGCAGTGCATTTAAAGGCATTTATGCAGAGCAAAATCATGTGCAATGTCTTATTAAATAATATTTGTTATCAACACATTTGAAAATTTATAAAGCTTTACTTATAAGTTTTCGAATTATAAATTTATAAGTAAGTAATTCAAACCACTCGACATATAGTCCTTTCGATGCTATGGATGTTATTGACTTCTCAGTTTCTGGTAATCCTGATAAACCTGCACTCAAAGAAAAATTATAAGTTTTGGGGGAGGTTAATTCGCGTTGACTTTGAAGGTCTGGCTCTTCATACTTCTTTCTTCCAGCTTTGCTTGGACTCATAACCTCCGTCCATTCTAAATCTTGGTTAAATGAATAACAAGAAAATAAATAAAAAGAAAATATTTGATTGAAAATTATATTTGAAAATAAGATAAAATGATATACGTATATATATCAATAAAGAATTTTGTCGAACTTCAAATTGTGACATGTCATGAAACAAAGAAAACATCCTTTATCTGAAGTCTTTCTTCTGTCGGATGATTCGATTGACCATATACTCTTTAAAATATCTTGATATCTTCTTGCAATGATTCTCTTAAAAATTGTCCCAGTTTTTTGTGAAAGAGATGTGTCGTCCTTTGGTCACGATGATACTGAACCTCCTATAGGATGCACACTATTCTATCAAGGCACCAAGCCAAACATAACCTAAGGATACAATTAAAATTGAAATAAAGGGGCCGAACCCTCCTCGGGTTGCCTACGTATCCGAACGGAATCAAGCCATACGTAGTTCGCTTTATACAAAGAAATGGAGAAATGAAAAAATTCTAATAAAGTGATGGAAGCCGATATAGGCCGCCTACGTATCCCACCAAAGGTATCAGGCCAAGCGTAGTTCATGTTACATAGAAAGGAAATTTTGCAAAACCTACTAAAAGACCAAATCCGATGTGGATTTCCTACGTATCCCGCCGTGGGTATCAGGCCAAGCGTAGTTCATATACATGACAAAAAGATTACAAGAAAATGAAATAAAAACCTCTAGATGTAGTATCTCTTAACCGCATCTGCATTGATAGCTTTTGGCCATATTTTACCATCCATTTATGCTAGAATCAAAGCTCCTCCAATCAGTACTCGGTGAACCATATAAGGTCCTTGCCAATTAGGTGCAAACTTTCCCTTAGCTTCATCTTGGTGCGGGAATATTCGCTTCAACACCAATTGTCCCGGTTCAAACTGTCTCAATCTTACTTTCTTGTTGAAAGCTTTAGCCATCCTGTGTTGATAAGGTTGTCCGTGACAAACTGCATTTATTTATTTTCATCAATGAGCATCAATTGTTCATACCGATTTTGCGTCCACGTGGCATCACTTAACTCAGCTTTTTGGATGATCCTCAGAGATGGTATCTCAACTTCCATTGGTAACACTGCTTCTGTTCCATAAACCAAAAGATAAGGTGTTGCCCTAGTCGAAGTCCTGACTGTGGTGCGGTAGCCAAGAAGGGCAAAGGACAAACTCTCATGCCAATGCTTGTAGTTATCAGTCATTTTCCGCAATATCCTCTTGATATTTTTGTTGGCGGCCTCAACTGCTCCATTTATCTGAGGTCGATAAGGAGTTGAATTGCGATGAATAATTTTGAACTTCTCGCATATCTCATGCATCAAGCCACTATTGAGATTAGCTCCATTATCTGTAATAATTGGCTTAGGGATCCCAAATCTACAAATGATGTTATTGCGAACAAAATCTGTCACCACCTTCTTTGTCAAAGACTTGTATGAAGATGCTTCTATCCACTTTGTGAAGTAATCAATAGCTACCAGAATGAACTTGTGTCCATTTGAGGCGGCTGGCTCAATAGGGCCACTGACATCCATGCCCCAAGCTACAAAGGGTCAAGGAGAACTCGTCACATTTAGCTCATTCGGTGGAACCCGAATCAAATCACCATGAATCTGACATTGATGACACTTTCTCACAAAACGGATGCAGTCTGTTTCCATGGTCATCCAAAAATATCCAGCTCGTAGAATCTTCTTTGCCAAATGAAATCATTCATGTGTGGCCCACATGTACCTCCATGTATTTCTTCAATCAACTTGCTTGACTCTTGAGATTTAACACATCTTAACAATCCCAAATCTGGAGTCCTCCTATAAAGGATTTCTCCACTTAGGAAAAAGTGATTTGTGAGTCTCCAAAGTGTCCTCTTTTGAACATTGTTTACTTCTTCTGGATAGTCTCCTTCTCAGAGATACCTCTTAATGTCATGGTACCAAGGTTCTCCATTCGGTTCTTCATCTACATAGAAACAATAGGCTGGCTGATCCTGCACATTGACCTTGATTGGATCTATGTAGTTCTTGTCTGGATGTTGAATCATAGAAGCTAGGGTTGCCAACGCATCTGCAAACTCGTTCTGAGCTCGAGGAATATGCTTGAATTCTATCTTGACAAATGTCTTGCACAATTCTTTCACACACAGCAAATATAGAAGTATCTTCACATTCTTGGTGCTCCATTCGCCTTGAACCTGATGAATTAATAAGTCGAAATCACCTATAACCAACAATTCTTGTATGTTCATGTCAACAGCCATCCTAAGCCCAAGAATACAAGCCTCGTACTCCACCATATTATTTGTGCATAAAAATCTGAACTTTGTTGAGATAGGATAATGTTGACCTGATTCTGAAATTAACACTGCTTCAGCACCGACTCCTTTGGAATTCGCAACACCATCAAAAAACATTCTCCACCCGGGATATTCTTCGAAAATATCCTCTCCAATAAATAAAACCTCTTCATCAGGGAAATAAGTTTTAAGAGGCATGTACTCTTCATCCATGGGATTTTCAGCGAGATGATCAGTTAGCGCTTGTCCCTTGATGGCCTTTAGAGTGACATAAACAATGTCGAATTCACATAGCAAAATTTGCCACTTCGCCAACTTTCCAGTGGGCATAGGCTTCTGAAATATATACTTGAGTGGATCCATTCTTGAGATGAGAAAAGTGGTATATGCACATAAATAATGTCTTAACTTTTGTGCAACCCAAGTCAAAGCACAACAAGTGCGCTCCTATAAAGTATACTGAGCTTCATAAGGAGTGAACTTTTTTCTTAAGTAATATATAGCTTGTTCCTTCTTTCTAGTTTCATCATGTTGTCCTAGCACACATCCAAATGCATTGTCAGACAGTGACAAATACAACAATAACGGTCTTCCAGATTCTGGGGGCACCAAGACTGGTGGACTAGATAAATACTCCTTGAATCTGTCAAAAGCTTTCTGACAATGTTCCGTCCATTTGGTTGCAGCATCTTTCCTCAACAACTTGAAGATTGGCTCGCAAATTACAGTAGATTGTGCAATGAATCGACTAATGTAATTGAGGGGACCAAAAAACCTCATTACATCCTTTCGACTCTTTGGAGGAGGCAAGTCTTGGATAGCCTTTATCTTTGAAGGATCTAGCTATATCCCTTTCCTACTCATGATGAAACCCAACAGCTTCCCGGCAGGGACACCAAATGCACACTTTGTGGAATTTAACTTCAGATTGTACCTCCTTAATCTGTCGAAGAACTTCTTCAAATCTGTTATATGATCTGAGCTCTTCCGTGACTTGATGATGACATCATCCACATAGACTTCAATCTCCTTATGGATCATATCATGAAATATGGTAGTCATAACTCTCATATATGTTACCACTGCATTCTTGAGTCCAAAAGGCATTACCCGATAACAATATACTCCCCAAGGCGTGATGAATGCGGTTTTCTCCGCGTCCTTGTCATCCATTAGAATCTGATGATATCCTACAAAGCAATCAACAAATGACTGCAACTCATGCTTTGCACAATTATCAATAAGTATGTGAATGTTTGGGAGAAGAAAATCATCATTCGGGCTAGCCTTGTTGAGATCTCGATAATCTACGCATATTCTGATTTTTCCATCTTTCTTTGGCACTGATACTATGTTGGCCAACAACGTGGGATACTTGGTGACCTGGATGACATTGGCATCAAATTGCTTGGAGACTTCTTCCTTAACCTTCAAACTCAAATCAGGCTTGATCTTTCTCAGCTTTTGCTTTACTGGGGGGCAAGAGGGATCAATTGGCAACCTGTGTGAAACAGTATCCGTGCTTAGACCCGGCATATCATCAAAAGACCATGCGAACACATCCATATATTGTCTCAAAAGATCAATAAGTTCTTTTCTTGGGGACGGAGTCAAATGGACACTAATTCTTGTTTCCCTCACCAATTCTGTTGAATCTCCCAAATTTATCGTCTCAGTTTCATCCAAATTTGGCTTTTCTTTATTCTCAAAATGTTCAAACTCCTTAGTCAACTCTCCAGGCTGCATATCTTCTTCATATTCTGCAAAAGTTTGTTCACTGTTCGGGGTTTGTTCGCTCATTTCATTACATGTCACATTCTCGGCATTGACAGATTTATTAGTTTGCTTGCTGAAAGAGAGAAAAGACATAAAAATAAAATAAATAATCAAGGACAAATTTTAAAATTTAAAGCAGAAAAAAAGGTAACATAGATTTGGCATTTAAGCTTTCAAAAAATGGAGGCAAAACACATCAAATTCAAAAACACGATTCAGGTCTCAATTTGAATCATGTTATTTTGTTAATTCTAATATAATCATCTACCAAGATTCCCGGAGAACCGGGGACGGGTTACAAGTCCAATTGTTCAAAGCATCAACAGGCATAGCATCCCATATGTCGAGGCCTCGGTGCAGTCCTCCAAAATCATATTGCAGTCCGCTTCTTCAATGAACAAGTTTTTGAGTCCTTCTGTGAGGTTATCTTCAACAGCTTCTTCTAATCCTTGTGCAACAAACGCCTTGGAAAATGACTGAATCAAGGGCGGGATAGGTTGTGGTAAGGGAATGTCACTTTTCCTTTTGACATTATCCGATGAGATTTCTTCAGGAGTAGGCTCGTATCCAAGACCAAATGTGTATTTCTTACCAGGCAAATGAATTGGTTCCACTATTCCATCCAATTTTGCTCCAAGACCTTGACCCGGGATAAAACCACTCTTCAACATTTCCCAAGCCACCATCATAAGCACACGTGGCAAATTTGCCTTTCCAACTTGAGTAGCACACACAATTTCCCTAATATGGAATACAGACCCATCCAACTCTTCCATACTTTCAATAACAGGGACTGAATTTTCAGGATATATTGAGTTGTTACCTTCTCCATGAACAACAATTTCCTGATGGTTCCAAACAAATTTCAAGGTCTAGTACAAAATGGAAGGGACCACACCAGCCATATGAATCCATGGCCTTCCAAGTAATAAATTATAACTAGCAGATATATCCAACACTTGGAATTCCACAATGAACTCCACAGGTCCAATTTGCAATGGCAAATTGATTTCTCCAATGATTCCCCTTTGTGTCCCGTCAAAGCCTCTAACCCTTACATGACTTTCACGAATCTTTCCAATGTCGATTCCTAAAGCTCGAAGAGTAGTGAAAGGGCATATGTTAACAGCTGAACCATTATCAATCAGAACTCTTGAAATAAACTTATCCCTACATCTGACAGTAATGTTCAACGCTTTGTTATGTCCCAAACCTTCAGGCAACAACTCATCTTCATGAAAGGTGACTTTGTTAGCTTCCAAACTTGTCCTACCATGACTGAAAAGTTCTCACTAGTGGTCTCAGTTGGAACATAAGCTTCATTTAAAACCTTCACCAAAGCGTTTCTATGAGTTGCAGAATTCATCAGTAAGGCCATTAAGGAAATTTGAGCAGGAGTTTTCTTCAGCTATTCAACAACTGAATATTCCTTAGTTGGCATCTTCCTCCAGAAATCTTCCACTTCAGCCTCTGTCACAACCCTTTTTTGGTTGTTTTCCTTGTTTGGTCCTCCTCGTACAACTTCTTCAGGGGCATAACAACACCCGAATCTTGTCATTCCTGCAGCAGCGGCTTTTACAACTATCTTTCATTTTCCTTTGTCCCTCGCATCAGTCGAGTAATCCCAAGGAACTGCTTTAGTGTCAAACGGGGATGATTGAGCGACAAGGGCCATAATTCTAGGCTTGGGAAGAAAAACTTCCACTTCAATTGGTGCTCGTGCTTGGATTATGATTACAGGAGAAATAAAGGCCGATGTCTCGACATTCTTCTCTATCTTGACTGGTAATATGGTCCCCTCCAAGTTGCAATCTTCATCAACGATGATCATGTTAACATTGCCATGATTTTGCAGTGGGTTGTTGTTTACATTGGGGGCAACACCTTTAAGTTGAATGATTCCTTCTTTGATCAATGCCTCAATATTGTCTTTGAGAGTAAGGCAACTTTCAAAGTCATGTCCAACAGCTCCGGAGTGAAATGCACAGTGCTTAGTCTAGTCATACCATCCAGGAAGGGGATTGGGAATTCGTCCTTGGATTGGTTGGAGTATTTCTGCGGTTCTCAACCGTTCATATAGTTGGGCTAAAGGTTCAGCTAAAGGCGTATAAGTTTTGGCTGGTCTTTTTTCAAAGTTTGGGCGGGGTTTGGGTGCATTTGATGGACGGTTTTGTGGTTGGTAATGGGATTGGGATGGATATGCGGGTTGGTATCGTGATGGATTTAGATAGGTAGGTGCTCTAGGTGGACAATACGTTGGTTGGGTGGTGTAAACTGGGTAAGGGGCAGGTGAAGGTTGATAATAGGGTTGAGGAATTTGGGTATACTGACTATAGTATGAAGGTTGGGGTAATGGGTTTTGGTAGGTTAACATTTGGTTTGGCCTACGCTCTTGGATGGTCATGACAGCAGACACGCCATCCTTCTTCTTAAGGGTTCCTCCGATTGAATCTGACTGAATGGCCTTACTTGTTGCTTGCAGGGCTGCCAAATTAGTGATTCTCCCAGTTTTAATACCTTCTTCAATGAATTCTCCCATTCTGACAACCTCAAAGAAATTTTGTCCTACAACACTTACCATCTTTTCATAGTACGTTGCATCTTTTTGGGATTGTATAAAAGAGAGGTCATCTCACTTTCTGCCATTGGAGGTTGAGCTTTTGCGGCATCTGCTCTCCACCGCATTGCATACTCTCTGAATGCCTCTGTTGACTTCTTTTCCAACTTCATCAAGTAGAACCTATTCGAAATTGCCTCAGTGTTAAACTTGAACCTATCCATGAATTCTTGTGCCATCGCACCCCAACTATTCCATTTATGTGGGTCTCAACTCGTGTACCAATCAACGGCCTCTCCCGTCAAGCTCCTTATAAACAACTTCATTTTAATGGCCTCATCTTTCGCCACTCCAACTAACTTGTCACAATACGACCTTAAATGAGCTCGAGGATTTCCCTTCCCATCAAATACATCAAATTTTGGTACCTTATACCCCACGGGTAATTCAACATCGGGATGAACACATAAATCCTCATATTCAAGACCTTAACCCCCTTATGGACTTGGATACTTTTGAAACCTTCTTTCAAATTATGAATCTCCCTTGCTACATTGTCATCTGTTCTGGACCTTGCTTCTTTCTCCATCTCTTCATATAGATCGACTTCTGGCATGGTTTGCATTGGATTAAGGAAAGGTTGAGCTTCCGCCACATATACTTGAGGCACATATTGAACGCTAGGAATTGCAGTGTGTGCCACCGGTACATGTTGGGTTGCTTGGTATTTTCGGGTAGGTAATGCAGTTTGGGTGAGCGGGGTAGTTTGGGTATGTGAGTTAATTTGGATGACTGGAGTTTGGGTAAGTGAAGTTTGGAGCGCATATGAGGTAGTGAAGGGTAAAGGGTTGGCTTGTTGCGAATTGTTTTGTGGAAAGTTGGGTTGTTGAGGGTTGGTGGATTGTTTGGAAGCAGTTGGATTGGTCTTGTGAAGGGAAGGGTTTGGTGGAAAGTATTGAGGAGTAAGAGAGTCAACATGTGGAAAAAGAGGGAGAGTAGTTGTGTTCGTTCCATGCTCGGGAAGTGGCGTGTTCAAAGTGATGGACAAATTGGTGAGGTTTCGAAGTCGATCGATCTTACTTTGCATATTGGCCATTTTTTGCATCAAATTGGCAATGTGTTCATCATAAGGGATTGGTTCCCTTCTTTCCGAAGTCTCGGGTTTATCTCTCAGGACAATGACAAGCCCCAAACCATTTTGATCAGATGCACCTGAATCAGTCATGTCTGCACGTGCTTTTGATCTCATAAAGTATGGATGATCCGCCAGTTCGTAGTCAACGCAAATCAACCTTTGCGGGAAAGAAATCAAAAGGAAGAAAACCTTCAAAAAGAGAGAAATATTAGTATCAAGTGGGTGATTGTTGTTTCAATAATATTAATAATTAGGCAGATAATTAAATAATAAGCATGTATAACGCAGCAAATAAATCACATAACAAAATATTCAAAAAGAAAGTTCATCCTAATATGCACGGGACCTCTTTTTGCCAGAGGTGGCCTAAATGTCAAACATAACATGATTATGATAGATTGATCCAAGCCATTAATTTGTGACAACTCGAGTTTGGGAAACAAAAGGCCAAGTTTTCATTAAAAAAAAAGTACAACGAAGAAACTAAAAAAAATACATAAAAAATGACATAATATAAAGACAAATCCAAGACTTGGCCTAAATTTTCTATCAATCACGCTGGTGGAGGAAGTGACGATGATGATCCCACATTGCTAGATCCTGCTCCCGTACTGTCCAAATATCGCATTATATTTTCCATTTGAGCCCACATTTCAGGAGTAACTATTTTGGTTCCAAGACGAGAATGTCTTATCCAGATCGTCGTTCCAATATCCTCAAAACCTTACTCACCTTCTGGACTTATGCTATCGCGATCCTCTCGAAACCATACCTGATATTCTGGAATTTCCCGTTCAGGCCCATTTCCGATACCTAACGTGAGGATATTGTCCCACTCATGAAGAATCTCTCTGGCTCTAGGGACTTCAAAGTTTGGTCCAAAGGAAATTTCAGAATTCCTCATATTTGCTCGAAGAGGAATTATTTGTGCTTGACCAAACTGTTGAAGCACGCGCACCGGAGCATATGGTTGGAGACCTTTCAATCCAATTAGCTCGATATAATAAAACCTTCTACATCTTATATAGGTAGGGAAATGTTGGAGTAATGGAAATTTCCACTGAATTTGGTCACTAGTGCGGTGGGCCAGGAACTCATACCAATCTCAGTACCAACAGGATACACAAACTCTTTCATCCTGTCGTAAAAACTGTTAATATGATTTGTGTTACTAAAACATATGTCATCCATATTTTTACGTTGGTGAAAATGTTCCATAGCCCACATTTGTAAAAGAAGATTGCAACCTTCAAAGAAGTTTGATTCCCTCTTTTACATTTCCCAAGAGCTCGAAATATCTCTGTTAAAATCATGGGAACCATAGTGAGTTCTTCGCCATCTACTCCCTCAAAAAGTACTCGAGCCACAGAACATATGCAAGTGCTAATGTATCTGTGTTCTCATAGGAATACCAAAGTCCCTAGTAAAGCCACAGCAAATGCAATAGGGCGTCTAACTTGCCAATGAACATGAGTGCAAGAGAATTCTTTCTTAAACAGCTTGTAACTATTCAAGCGTCCATACCTCTCATATAGGTAGTCCAAAGAAACCCAATTATTTTTTAAGCACCGAAGTTTCTTTTCATTTTTCAACCCTAAGTAGCGAAGGAATTTCTTCCCTGATTGACTGTGTGGAATAATTTGACCCATTCTTTGATACTTCAAACTGGTGAAATAGAGTATTTCCTCCAATGTAGGTGTTAGTTCAAAGTCTTTGAATGCGAACACCACACGGTCTGGATCCCAAAACTGAATTAGTGCTCTAATCACATGTTTGTCGGGGGTGATTTTGAATAGCATATGGAGGCACCCCAACATTCTTGTAATCGCTAGTTTCCCACTTTGAGTGAAATTTTCCCACCACATCCTCAATTTGGGCGGGAAACCCTCGACCATCCTAACTTTGGGCACTTGGGGGACTAAACTCATCCTACATTACAAATCGAAATAAAATGAACACATAATTTCCAAACTCACTATGTCAAAATTAGGCTTGGATCTGTTTATCATGATCACGTTGCACAAAACATGCTTGTTGGTCGTTGGGCCATTAAACCCGTCGACAAAATGGTGGATTTCTTAAATGTGGATTCGATACCCGGGATCGATCCACCTAAGGTGAATGCATGCATGACTTAAATTGAAGGGTGTCTTAGCTGTATCCTATGTTTTCTATGATTTGGTTTACTAGACACAAGGTTCCCGAGAGAACAACTCGAGTGAGGAGGCTACGCGGTCACACGGAAAAAGATTCGGACACCCGGCGCATATGCCAACTCTCCTAACTTTTGGGATTTTGAAAAAAATTTGCGAGTGCGCAAAACACACCTCACGTGTACGTGTGATTGTGTGAATTTTCCAGAATTGGAGGAAGTATGAACGAAATGACAGTTTATAAAGTAGTAACAAATATACAATTTATATAAATCAGTAACAAATAGACATTTTAGATAAACAATAACAAATAAACAGTTTATATCACAAAAACACGAAAAATAAAGCATTAGGCATGTAAAATAAAGCAAGCAAGTAAGCATATGCTAAAACTCATGTAAAATAAAGCAAGCAAGTAAGCATATGCTGAAACCTTAATAATTAATCTAAGTCTGTTATGGTTAGAACCTATTAGATCCTCAGTGAAGTCGCCAAACTGTTATACCCCATTTTAACTCGAGGTCCAAACGGTGTACAACATTTTGGTGATTTCTAAATTATTAACTAAGTCAAGAAGTCGCCACCTAATTAATTATGGTAAATTAGGACACCTAAATATTTAACTAAGTAATGCTAAAATTGACTTCAATTAAGGTTTACTAAACCTATGTGATTCTAGGTAAGAGTTCTAATTATCCTAAAGGAAAGGGATAAGGCATCCTCTAAGATCAGTTAAAAACTATTAACCGGCCAAACTTAGGTTGATTAACTTTAAAGAAAGTGAATACTAAGAGAATCAGAAAAGTCAAATAAGTAAGTTGGAAAACATTTCAACATTTGAAATTTTCTTTTATATTTATATTTAAAATGATGGAGATTTAAGAAAGGATAAGTTGTCTAAACCAATTTGTTGTTGATCCGTAATATGCGATTAAAAGATATAGTATAAAAAATTTTATTCATGAATTCATAAGATGTTTCCTTTTTGAAAGATTTTTGAAAAAAAAATATAATTACAACAAAACATTTTTATTTATTTATTTGTTTTTAAAGGGTCACTGCCAAGTTGAATAAAATTAATAAAAAAATAGTGGGTTTAAAATGATGTAAAAGAAATGTTTTAAAAAAACGAAACCAAAGAAAAACCTTACACAAAATAACAACTAAATCATAAATAATAATAATAAAAAAAAAAAAAAGTAAACTAATCTCACCCCCAAAAGCACAGCAAAGCAAATAAAGTGCAAAAGATATCGCAAGACACAAGTTCACAAACAAGCCAAAACAAACACATCATAATAACGACTAGAATTGAAAAAAAATATAAATATTTTTTTCAAATTTCCTCGCTCGTCTTCTTTAACTTCAAATAAGTAGTTATAGTAGTAAAAATAGTTGTCAAAAAGATAATTTTATATATCATTAATTTTGAAGCTTTAAAACAATAATTTAGAAGAAATGAAGGTCAAAATTGTTTGTCAACAAAACCCACGCAGGGGAGAAATCCACTAAGAGGTCCCTAACGGCCCCGCTTCTGTTCTGCTTCTCTTGTTTTGTCTCATGTAGTGCTGAAGCTTGTACTGAATCATACCAGTATCCGTCGTACCAGCGCCCTTTTTCTTCCCAATCTTCAAGCCGCATCTCTCCCTTCTTACTATCCATCCATGCATTAAGCTCCCCAAAATCGTGCTTCAAGCTTTCTAAATCTCGGGTTATACCTTCGAAGGCGTGTTTATCCTCCTCTTGCTTTCGGAGGAATTCCTCATGCATTTCCTGGACTTCCTTTCTGACCTCTCTCAATTTTATCAAAGCCTTGGACTTTTTGTCCTCCAAACTGTGGTAGATGTTTGGAACTGGAAAGGAGATGCCTTGCAAATTGTCTTTCAACCAAGCTTTGTAAGTTTTATCATATCCAGTATTAAATCGGTCTGCGGCAATGGTGTCTTCATTCATTCGCACTGTTTTTTTCCATTCTTTCATCATCTCTGAAGCCTCAAGCACTTTATCATCCCCGATGTCGAACACATAGATACGGTAGTATGCATTTGGAGGTGTAGTTTGTTTTCTTCCGAACTGTCTAAAGACCCGGATGAGTGCATAAGGGCGGATCCCCCGAATACATGATAGAGGAAGTACGAGTTGTCTGTAACCCCATACTACAACATCTTTTGAGATGAAACGGTTGAACATCCACTGAATATCTTCTTCTCTCAGTTCGGAGAAAATCTGAGCCCATCTTTCCCTGGTTCTCCTATTTTCTAAATCCACCCAAAACAACATATCATTCAAATCCTTAAGAGTGTTATGCTCATCGAGGGTATGGAGCTTTTGAGTCCCATGTCCTTTCGCCAAGTGGCTCATTATCCACCATTGCAAAAGGAGGTTACAGCCCTGAAAGTAACGATGCCCTTCTTTACACTTCCCTAAAGCACGGTACATGTCGGATAGAATGACAGGCGTGATGGGATAATACTTCACTTGATTCTGGTTCTCATTCCTGTGGAACAAAGTGTTTGCGAGCATGATTATCCGGTGTTGATACTAAGGCTCGGGCCTTGGGGAAAAGCCATAGTACCTAACAGTACAATAGTGAATGTCAGGGGTCTGATCCCATCCCATTCACTGAAAGTAACCCAGAACTCTTGGTTATTATTTGTGTAGAAGCTTGCATGTCCAAATCTGATATAGAGATCCCTGAAAGCGATGCTTGACCCAAGGGCCCAGTGTGCGCAATCCTTTCTTAATCTGAGCCACTTTGTAATTTCTTCGACAGTAGGCTTGTTAGGGATTGGGATGTCCTCTTGTTTTCTTACTCTTTTTTCAAGCCATGTACCTACAGTATCTATGCCATACCCGAATTTCCTCGATAGTCGGGGTGATTTTCATGGTTCCAAATTGGAACACCACTTTCTCATTGTCCCAGTAGCCAGTGAGGATTTCAATCAGTTCGGGCCACCCAACCATGTTGATGAGCTCTGTTCAGGGCCTCTACATATTTGTTGAGGTCTTTTCTATATAACACGTTGAGGTCGTTGTACCATAACTTGAGCATATCTGAAGCCCTTACAACCATGTCAAATTTGAGAAATCGATTCATACCTACAAATTAGGACTTGGCTCAGATTGGGGGGGGGGGGGGGGGGGGGGGGGGGGGGGGGGGGGGGGGGGGGGGGGGGGGGGGGG
>JAJOOR010019860.1:0-15505 GCA_036250505.1 Solanum acaule | reverse complement strand
GACCTTGGATTGTAAGAAAGGCAGTTGGGGAGCAAGCTATATGCGTAATTGGCCGTGCACTGACTTGCAAGTACTGTATAGCAGACGACTTCATAGAGGTAGATGTTGATATAGGATCTTCAGTGATAGCAAATGCAATTGTTCATCTCGCATATAATTATATATCAACTCTTACTGTTGATTTAGCTTTCCTTATCGAGAGTCAAACTCAATCAGAACTTCCAGAACAGATTTTAGGAGCGGTAAGATTCTCAGAGCTGCAGACCACTTCAGCAACGCTAGTTGAAATGCCATCCAATGGGAACATGGAAGAGTTGCTTCCTTCTTTCCCTTCAAGGTTATGGAAGTCATTTGGGAACAGTTTCTCCCACCTTGTTCAGGCAGATACTCAAGATGGTAGCTCCAGCTCCACCCCCTCACTTGTAAAGGGGGATGTTGATAATGGTCTCTCTGAAGAAGGTACCAAAAAATGGTAAGTGATCTTAGAATTTAAGAGCACATCATCAAATGCATGACCTGATGAAAGAAACTGGAATTTTCCTTCTGTTAGTTTTACTTTTTCCCTGTTTAAGTATGACTGCATTTTTTACTTATATAAACACTTACCATGGTAAAATGAGTATCTTTTACATTCCTTAGCATGACAAATATGAAAGTTTGGCTCATCCTTGTTTTATCCAAAAATTGCAAAACCCTGTTTCATGGTTAAACTTCTAAGTTCTTCATAAAAAAAGGGGTTAAACTTCTGAGTTCATGTTTTATTCTACTTTATACCCTAAAGGCGCGACCTCCATAACCTCCTATCTAAGGTCATGTCCTCGGAAAGCTGAAGCAGGACACAATTTTCCAAGGACATGACCTTAGATAGGAGGTAATGGAGGTTGTGGATTAAGGTAGAAGGTTGGTAGGTAGTTGAGCGTTGTCTCGTTTCCTAGCTGGATAGGCTTGGTGGTAGGTTGGTGCATTGGACCTGTTTCCCTCTTTATAATAGTAGCACTTTTCTTGTAGTTGCATGTCTTACGACTTTTGTTACTCCATATTATTTATTGTGCTTCAGTTATCACATTAGTTGGTTAATGTTATTACTCCTCTTTTGAATGTTATGGTATATTCTCCCTATTATTTTCTATATCCTCTTTACTTCTGTATTTTTCTTTTAACTGCTCTGATGTTCATTACTCGAGACGAGGGAAGATAATATCTACTTTATATTGCTAAGCATGGCAACTCGTAAATAAAAGTTAGGAAAAACCTTCTTTGATCCAATATGTTAGCACTAAAATTAGTCTACTTTAGGGGATGAAGCTCTTTTTTTGGTGGTATTGGCGGAAAAGGTTACTTCCTTCACAGGGTTACTAAAAATAAAGTAAAGATGACGACTTTGGTTTAATTCCATAACATTGAAAGCTCCCAGTTCTTCGTCTTCCTGAGAATTTTCCTCCTGTTAATTAAAGCATCTTGAATGGTAGTTATGATTGTTTTGAGCAACACTATTACTTGTTTTATCTTTTTTCTGAATTTCCTCGGACTTCTTTCCACCCGTAACCAATGCACTTTGAAAGTTTCCACTGTAAGTGTGGATTCTTAAGTTCATGTCATCTATAAAGCTTCAAACTCGTCGCATTATGGTTTTAAAAGATCTAGTAGGGGTCCCTCTGGCCAGCTATGCATCCAGAGTAGATTTTACATACACTATCATTCTTCTCTCTTCTATTTACTGGTCCACAGAATGCATTAAATCATTTGAGATGCTTCCCTCATATATAGTGCCAATGGTTGTAGCAACTGTCTCATCTCATGTTTGCAAATGACTCCTAACTCCCAAGTATATAAACAATGAGTTTAATAGCCAAGTATATCTACTTGGCATTTCTACCTATTTCAGTGTTGGACATCCTTCATGTATCAAGTCTCTCGTCCAGTAGTCTACTATAAAATCCACAGGAAACGTTATAATTTGCTAAATCTTTCTCAGAAACATTTATATTTACTCATTGCTTAAACAAAAACATGTAAGTCGTGTGCTGTTCTTGTTTTTCAATTTCCAATGAAGACACATCGTCAATTTCAATGCAATATGTCCCTTGCTCTCTTCTTATTCTTCATTAGATGGTTCTCTCTCTTTATATTCTTCATTGGACGTTTAAGATGAAATGTTACTCATGTTATATGCATTAAAGATACTTTTTTTCTAATAGCTTTAATGAATCTGTATATCTCCGTTTCCCCTCTGCATTCTGAAATTGAGTTTTCGTAGCCATAGGTTGGGCATATGCTTATTGTATAGTAAACTGATACTTCTCTTAATCATCATTTGAACTTTGCAGATCTTCACACTGTAAATATGATGCATTTCTGAAACGTTCAATGGCTCCAGGCTCGGAGAATTCTAATATTGTTGCTTGTGATGGCTACACTCACCGCTATTTATAGCTGTAGAAATTACGTACTACAAAAATATGTATACATTTCTGGGGGAGATTTAGCGACACGGAACTCCAGTAGCATTCTTCACTATTAGCCTCTGCCTATTTTCTCATTGCTTTCTGAAAAAAGAAAAGAAAAAAACACTCCCAGTTGCCCCTTCATTTATATTCTTTTTATTGATAATAATAGGTTACTAATTTGAAGGGTGTTGATTGATTACACATTGTTTTTTTTCTCTTCAGCATCACCATTTTGTTAAAGGAAATGTTGTCAGATTGCAGGTAGGATATTTGTTGCAGATGCTTTAAATCTTGAGTATGCAGTTATTGCATCTTAATTTTTAGATTTTTCTTCAAATGTTAAATATTTTATTTGAGCCAAAAGTCTATCGGAAACAACCTGTCTTCCTCCAAGATAGGGGTAAAGTTTGCGTATACTATCCTCCCTAGACTCCATTTATTGGGTATATTGTTCCATATTAATTTGAGTGGTTTTGTATTGTGATTTGCCAAAGAGAAGTTATGCATATTTTTGCACAAATCTAACCAACATCAGCAAATCCATGATCAAATTTGAATTTTCCCATCAAAATAACTAAGATAAAAGGGAGGGTTGAAGATGTTTTCCATAAAAAATATTTTCTTACTAATTTCTTGTGTTTGATACGTAGGCAAAACCATATCATCCTAAAAGCATTTGTATAATCACGGCAAATACTAGAAAGGTGAGATAGGAGATAGGGTTGTGGCACGTGGGGATGGGGATGATGTACATTTGAAGGTAGAAAGACACAATCAATGTGGAATGCCGTAAAACTTGTTTCATTTGCTTCCATTAAGAATGTTATTATCCTCATTTTTAAGGAACTTGTTTTCCTAGAGAAAATGTTTTCCAAAAATTTCAATCAACGAAACATGAGAAAATTAGAAAAAAAAATATTATTTTCACTTGTCACTTTTCACATATCAAGCAAAAGACAATTCGTTTTTCCCCATATTTTACTGTTAACATTAATAAATTATTTCCCAAATCATTTTCCAAAATCTAATACTAAACATCAATGAATAGGGATAGTGTGGTAAAATAGTCTTGTCCTTTACTTAATGGATATGCCAAATCCAAATATGACAAGTAAAAGTGAACGGAGGGAGTAGAAAATATCTCCCTCCATACCGAACACACCCGATAAGAAAAAGAAAAAGAGAAGACTCTTGAATACTCTCCCATGAGTGCAAAGCTAAAATCTACATGATTCAAAACACGGTTTCAACAACATACCTAGTGTTATCCCACAAAGTAGGGTCTGGAGAGGATAGAGTCTACGCACACCTTACCACTACCTTAGAGGTAGAGAGGTTGTTTCCAATAGACCCTCGGTTCAAGAAAAACCCATCCAAAATAGTATAGAGAAAGAAATAATAAAAATGAAAGACAATCATGACAAAATACTACAAACAACCTCACAAATCATCCTAAACAATAGTCTTAACAAGCTATAATGATAATCAAAGTGAAAAAATCCTAAATAATTACCAAACTCAAAGGACAAAGAACTACAAGAGTACGAAGGCTATTGACACACAGTACAAAACTCGGTGGATAATGAGCGTGCTTCTCTACCTTCTCCACTTTAACAAGCTTTTGTCTACGACACAATTCCAACTTGTTCAAATTTTAGTCAGAGGTTGCAAAACTATGACCTTCCAAAGGATCTAAGAAAAACATTTCCACCTTGTTCTACTCAATGAAGTTAAAGGATGCTACCTGACACAAAACTAACCTAAATAATATAGTTGAATCTTTCAAAGATTGCAAATATGATCTTCCAAAAGATCTAAGAAAAACAGTTCCAACTTGTTCACTCAATGAAGGTACAAGGATACCACCTGACCAAAAACTAGCTAACATAAGGTCCTATTAAGGTTCAAACATTAACATTTATACTAACAACAATTAACAAAGCTAGTATAAGGCAAATATCTAAGAAATAGTTCAAGATACCAGAAGGCAATCTCGCCCCAAACAAAAATTTATACAGTTAAACCAGTGCCTTCTTCTCGTTGAAGGCTATCTTTGTACTTAACAGGACTCTTTTTCTTGACTAGATAGTGAATGTCCCCATGTTTTCTTTGTTTCCTGTTTCTTTCATTGGAGGGTAGCATGGTGGTACATGGTACAAGCACAGAGCATGAGAGAGAGAGAGATAAGGGACAGAGGGAGATCAGTAACTAAGATTGAAGCTTTGACAGTATAAACAAAATCCACGAATCTACTCTGACATAAAATAAGCATTATAATGGAACAGAAATTGGCAACAGTAAATGTAATTATACAGTACATAGCGTAAACAGCAGGACAGAAATTTTGTTGAGATTTTGCAAATATCATCCTGCTAAATCATTTATAATGCATAGATGGGACACAAAGGCTAAAGCACTTAATCACAAAAATTTAGTGTTAAGTGGAATACATCATGGTTCATCTATATTCTATAAAATGTAATAACAACTTTGTGCACCACACTTACAAATGACAGTGGTTACCTAAAAAGTTGGTTCAATCAACAAACAGGTGTGTCGAGAACCAATGAACATATCATCAGGTAAATGATGGTTTTAGAGGTAACTGTGCATAATCAACAAGTCATCCAGCAAATACCAATACTAGAATTACGTTGTGATCCCCAAGTAAGCAGTGAAATCTTCCAAAAGCTATACAAGATCGGCACCAGCAGCTGGTAATGTACTCATCTGTAAACTTCTACCAGTTCCAGCTGCGAAAAAACGTACTGAAGGCAGAGAGGGATCCGTGACAGGTTCAATCTCAAGAAAGTTCAAATCAAATGTACCAGACTTTTTCAAACTGAAAACAAACAGAAGCGCAGTCCATCCCAGCATTGTAACCGCCCAGTAATTGTTCATCCCATGTATCAGACCCCAACCAACAGCATAACCAACAATAATTCCCGATAAATGTCCAATAAAACTCGCTTGAGGAACAATAATGGAAGTGAATATGAGCGACTCAAATGGCGCAAAGCTGATGGGAAGTGAAAGAAAACCAAAAAGATTCAACTTTGACGACGGTTGCTTGACCGAAAGAATCGTCATCCAACCAAACACCACACAAGAATATCCAACAGCAGTAACTCTCCGAAAATACTCTAGCTTAAATTTCTGAATCAAGATATGGTACATTCCAATGACAAGCATGCCCGAAAGAACAACCAACACCAATGTATAATGAAGATAATACTGCATACCAAGACCTAAATGCCCCAATTGTTCAACAACTCCAAGACTCCAAAGTGCACTCATATTGAAAACAAGATGAAGCACACTAATATGTGAAAATGCTGATGTTATTATCCTCCAATAATGACCTTCCAAAGCAGTTTCATAACTCAAACCAACATGTGAATAACCAATATTTGACTTCTGAATATAAAACCAAATTGCACTACATATTCCAATTGCACAACTGGTTGCTGGCTTCTCCAATATCTCATAAAACAATGGTTTCCCCATGTGAAGAAACCTTTTAACCCCTCAGCCACTCCCAATTCCTTCTTCAACTTTATTGCTAAAATGCTTACAAAGACACAACTTCCTCCCCTTTTTTTTTACCTTCTGGGAATGCAGTTAATCAAATTCAATACAGAATCCTCAGAAAAATTGAATCTTGAAACAGATATAGAAAACCCCAAATCAGAAAATCAAGAATCTTGCACTTCAGACTAATTTATTGAACGTCAAATCACATAAAGACCCAAATCAGCAAACCCAACTTCAGAATTTCTTGATTGCAATCTTATTCAGATCCAATATAACTAAGATTCAAGAAATCTTTGTACAAAGATCAATCAAGCTATCAATTTTCAATAAATTCAGAGAATTTGATGGTATCCCAAATCTATAAACAAGCAAGATTGAATGTATGAATACTTACAGATTTCTTGAAGAAATGTTGCTAGAAAATCAATGTAATTAGAAAGAGGGGTTTCAGTTGTTTCGCTTGTGAAGAAGAGTCGAGGCTCCTCTGGAGTGACATACGCAAATGGAAATATTACAATTGTGGTCGCTTGGCATAAGTATAAGATATAATAATCTCACTATAAAATGTAGAATCTATGTTTTGTCGAAGGTATTAGACATTTCTATGATTACTTTTTCGCCATTTACATTCCATTGTATCACATATACATGGTAGAATAATTTATTTCAAAATAACTTATTATGAGATAAATTAATCTAATAGAATAATTTACTACGGGATAAATTAATTTTGCGATAACTTATTTCCAATCAAACGATCTTAATGTTCTGTTTATTTTTATTCTGACATCCATGAATATATATTTAAATATTAAGATATAATATTTAAAAAATTGAGTGATAAAGTATTAAAATTATTTATTTACTTAATATGTGAATATATAGTTAGTGTTTGGCCCCAAGTCTCAAATATTCCTGGCAAATCATATTTGGGTGAAGTTTTTGGTGAAATTTTACCATGTGTTTGGCTCCAAATTTTTCCAAAAATATTTGATTATTTCAATACCTATAAGTTTTTAAAATTATTTAAAATACTCACAAACTTATATTACAATTTTATAATGAATATATTTCGTTAAAAAATAACCTTATAATATAATTGGTAACAATCAACAATAACAAAATAACAATATATGCAAGACAATACATTAATCGCATACTCCAACTTGTTCAAATATAATTATAACTCATTAAACACAAATTGTTCTTTCTTCTTAATTTTATCACTCAAATTAGAACTCAAACTTTTTCGGAGAAGGTAGTACCAATATAGTTGGAATTAATAAATAACGTGTATTTTTTATAAAATATAAAAATTTGGGGTAATTTTTGAATTTTTTCAAAATTCTCAAATATTAGAACTTGACCCAAATATTAGTTTTTTCTAGTATTTGAGAACTTGGCAAATATATTTGCCCAGTTATATGACCAAACATCATTTTCTAAGTTTTCCCCAAATTTTCTCCAAGTATTCTTGGAGCCAAACGGGTTCATAATATTTACGAGCATTACACTATTATTGCAAAAAAATAGTCAAAATATTTTTATAAGTTTTCAAAATTACATTCACAAAATACACACTATATTTGTCCAAAGAGAGAGATTCACCATATATCATATAATAGAACATCTCATTTTTAGATAGAAGAAAAATCATTAGCCTACCAATCTTTTTTTTCTTTCCTTTTTTCTTTTGGTAAGATTATATTTAGAATGGTAATTAAATCTTTATGTATCACTACTAGGAAACTGGTTGTGTTGTCCTAATATGGTAAATAAATTATTTGACAATCTGTTCAACTTCATTTAACATTGCAATAATCTTAAATTGAAATAATCCAAAAAAAAAAAACTATATAAAGCAAGAAAAGGGGATAGGTATTTATACAAAATAAACATCTCACACAAATTTGTTGCACACTTTTTTATCATGGTAATGAGAAAGGCATCCATCACATTGCTCTCCATGGTTTTTATGATACTTATCGCAATAGGTATATTTATGCCTCTTTTATTTCCTTATTTAAATTAAAATCATAAAATTTCACATACGCTAGTATGATTAAAGTCACAATTGAATGGTAAATATTTAATCAGCAATACAAAATCAACTTCATGTTTGGGATTTTGAATTATAAATTCATTTTCACAATATTATTCCTAAGAAAATATATTGCATATTAAAATCATATTTTGATTGTTTTCAACATGTGATCTATCAATAATACTATATGATAAAACTTTTTTTATTTTTTAGGTTTGCAGAGTGTGGAAAGTTCATCCTTGATAGGTGAACCATGCAAAACAAATAAGGATTGTGCTCAATTTTGTGGTAGTGTGACACCTCTTTGCTATAATGGTCACTGCATTTGTACTAAAACTAATAGCAATAATCAGGCTGGAGCTATTAGAAATTTTTTACAACATAATTAATTAGGAGTCTATGATCATACACAAAAATGATTGTACTATTTTAAAAAATTCATATGTTATAAGAAAAAATAAAGATTTCCAATTGTGTGAGAATTTAATTTTTCTATTTTTTTCTGTTTTGGATTTAACTTTTTATATCATGTTCATCAAGTTATGATACTTTTGACTTTCAAATATTATAAATGATACTTTGATATATTAACTCGAGAAAAAATAAAAAAGATTATTGAATTTGTAACACTAACTTTAAAATTAAAGTGAAAGGACAAAGTTTGGGTATCATTTTTTAAAATATTAAAGTGAAAGGACACTAGTTTTTCATCAATTTTTTTGAGTTTTTTCTTAAATAAAAATAAAAATTGGGGCCAGGGATTAGAATGTTCAAATTTTTGAAGCCTCATCCAATAAAATGAAAGTTTTGATTGTTGACCATTTTAAACCTATTAAAACACTGAAATAAAAGAATTAAAATAATAATTTAGAAATAGCAAACATAATAAGGTTTTATAGCTATAGTTTTGATAATTGCTCTTCATAGCTATAGTTCTATTTGTTATGGAGGTTGCGGTTTGTATATTTCGCTTGCGAATATACAAATAGGGTAAGTATATATAAATTCTGTATTTATACGTTTAGAAATTTTTCTGAACTCCGTTTGTATATTTCGCTTGCCAATATATAAATAGGGAAAATTATAATGAATTTTTCATAAATTGTATATACAAATAGCTAGGGTAAGCATATACAAAATTCTGAATTTATACAATCAGGAATCGAATTATACAAATTCTGAATTTATACAAATCAGGCAAATAGCAAGAATTTGAGAAACTGTAGCCGCGAATTACAATATTCTTAAACTGTAGCTATAGTATTTAAACATTTAGCATATATTCACCCTGTATGTACAATAGGAGAGTCTGTCCCCAATAATTGTTAGCTAGGGGTACTAGCACAACTTATATCAAATGGTTCTTTGGCCCAGTTTCTGTAATTAGGATCTCTTAAATAACTGATCCTTAACCATATTTCAAAAGTAATTTAAGCTTCAAATCAAGTTAAAATATCCGTGGAAGATGTATCATTTTTTTAAACAAAGATATAAATAACTGAGTAATCATATGAAAAATCAACCCCCGTTTCACCATAATAAATGGCATATGCCTTCAATTAGGCTAATAATATGTATAAATTGTAGGTATTATGTTAGCCTAGACAAATCAAACTATGTAATATATCTAGACTTCAATATATAGTACTACTATTTATAATTTGGTACACACATAGTTTTTTCATTCATATATATATATATAAATGAAAATAACACTTCCCATTACATTTCTAATATAGGAACCTTTTTCAAGTGTTCTAACAAGTGAGATTATCCCCAGTGTCTACACCAAGTTGGTGGCAATACTGAACATAATGTTGAACCCTTCTAGCAACAGGCTGAGGAAGGCCACCATCACACTCAAGAGGACCATTAATAGCTCGAATCGTTGCCCCGAAACCTTGCCTAGAAGTTAAGAGAGGATGGCAAGTGTTCATCCAGTACCATAAGGCAGTTTTGAATGATATTAAACTATCTCTAGACACAATATCGGGGTCGTTAAGCCCATCAAATCCGATGTCTTTTCCAGCCGGACCATAGTTGAAGTTCCATGATAGTTGGATTGGTCCTCTACCATAATAATTTTGGCCAGAGACACAAGAGTACTCTGAGTTTGTCATGTCACAATAGTCCCTAGATGAACCATTTATCTCATTTATGTAACACATTTCTGCATAATGTCAAAAAAATAAACTATAGTGTTAGTTGTCATATTGTAGGTGTGAAAAATGTTGGCACAGATGCGGTCAAACTCAGTAGCTTTTGCTTAAATATTGTATTTGTATTAAGAAGTTTAGTAAATATGTACAAAATATTAAGTTTAAAACTCATATAATTAGATAGCTCATAATTGACAAAACATATCACATGAAGAATCCAAGAAAATATTTTTAAAAAAAAAACTAAAGATAGATACTAAAATTAAGCATATGATAAAATTTTAGGAAAAATGACTTACGTCCAGTCTCATGTGTGACATGAGCAAAGAAAGCAGCAATTTCGCGCTTATTATCATCATCAGAAAAACCAATCGTTGCGAATTCAGGATAAGACTTTAAAGCTTCAAGAAACACAGATCTTGTGTAAAATCCTTTGCCTTCACAATTTGAAGAAGATTGATTTGCAATTCCATTGAAAAATGATTCACTAACAATATCAGAAACTCTATTGTTATTATTATTATTATTATTATTATGATTGTAACTTTTTGTCGAAGAAGTATAACAGGGCCCTCCTTGACAACCTTGTCCACAATAAGCTCTTCCGCTGCCACAATAACCCCATCTACTGCAACACAATCCTTCTGTACATCCACAATATTGTGTCGACGCCAATTTTGGAATTACAACTATAGCTATAGTACATATTAATAACAAAATCAACAAATTTCTTGAAGAAAAAATAATCATTTTTTTTTTAATCTGGAGAGGATAAAAGAAACTTGTTGTTTGATGGTACTAAATGATATAATATAAGTATTTATAGAAGCAAAAAAGTTGAATTATTGTTTAAGATTCAGCAATTTTAGTGTTGGGGGATTTTAGGTATAGGTACGTTTAATTGTTTTATTATTTTGGGTGTTGTAATAAATTAGGAAGGATATGGTTATGTCATAACTCATAAGGTCCTAGCTTATTAATTAAAAAGATCACAAGAAATCCTTGAAGCTTTTGATAACTGCAAAGACTTTTGAAGTTTTTAAGAGTTTGTGAAATTATCAGAAGACTCAAACTCGAAACATCTGATTAAAGATGAAGAAATATTTACTACATAATAAAAAAGTATCTTTAGTGGCAATTAATTAATGAATAATTTAATTACTGCTAAATATGTATTTTTCGCGGCAATTAGCTAGCACTTTTTGTAAGCCTACAACAACATTGGATCCAATGACAAATAACTAATAATGACGATCGTAAAGGTTTTGAGCACTCTTTATTAATATGTATATTTATTGCTGCTAAAAACTACGCAATCCTTATCGGTAAAATAAGAAATGTTAACTATATTACAATTGATGAAAATGATCTATAATGTAAAAACACTAGTCACTAAGCTTGGAACTAAAGCAATTGAATTTAGCCTGGGCAGGCAATTATTTCATAGGTAAATTCTGATTGTTCTCTTTTGAAGCTAAGTTAATTTCAATGATTCCATATTATGCCATTAACAAAGTGTTTTTTTTTAAAAAAAAAAATTGTCTGATGTCTTCCAACTTTCACATGATTAAAGTCCTCATTGATTCAAATTTATATCGTGTAAAATTAATTTAAAAAGAAATTACTCACTAACAAAATATTCTTCATACTCAAAACTTAGATTCAATTTTTTTTTTTTAATAATGAATGAAATATATCTTATCTATTTCATCACGACCCGGTATTAACAAGGTGTCTTGATATATTGTGAAGACTTGCAGAGGGACTACTTTTATAAAAGTAAATATTAGTGGGCTTTACTAGACTTCCACGCAACTATCATAGAATTTGCCTCAAATCATTTAAAGCAATAGCATTATCCTTTTTTATTATTTAATAGAAAAAAGAAAAAAAAATAAAAAAAATGCAAATAGAAATCGAAAGGGGAAAATTACATGCAGCAGGAGCTGCAGTTCTCAAATGGTAATCACCCTTCACATCTTCAATACTAGCTAAATCATATTTGAATTACTTTTCGTTTTAATTTGTTTGTCTTACTTTTAATTTTTAACTTGTTTTAAAGAAAATTGTCAATTTCTATATTTAATAGCTCTTTACACCTTAGTCCTAATATCTGGAAGTGACAAAATTAACTCATGAAATCATAAGTCGCACATGAAATTAACTTATATTCTCATTTATTAGCTCAACTCATTACGGCCCATCAAAATTTATTGATATCTAGCATAAATTGATTCAAAGAAAAATAATTTTTTTATCAAGTTCTAAAAGTAAATTAAAAATATAAATTAAGCAATTAAAACTTAAAAATTATGCATGTTGAATCATGATCCACTTTTTAACTCATTCAATCCAAGTAACTATTGACCCGTCTATTTATTAACTCAGACCATTTTGAATTACACAAATCTAGTTTAACTCGCTCATTTGACACCTATACCAACATGCCATATACATATTTAAGATCATAAGACTCAAAAGGATATTTTGACTCATAACACACTTTTTACTTCTTTATTGTACTTGGATATTTTGATTCAACTCGGATACAAAAATTGACAAACTCTAATAAAGAGTGAGATGATAAAAAAAAAACACATAAAATATTTCATTTTTTCAAAGTTTTATACCCAAACTTTCAAGTGTTTGAATTTCCTACTTAAATCATCACCAAATATTTATCGAAACACACCTCAACTATCAGTTGTTCACTCTTCCCAGTTGAAATACCAACCAGACCTCATGACTGATCTCCTAATTCATACATGCAAAGGGCTATGCAACTGGCATCCACTAAAAATAAAAGAAAACAATGTGCCTATTTCATGACTAAATGATTTTGGAACAGTAGGAAAAAGAACTGGTTGAACAAAAAGAAGCAAAAAATGTCATTTTAAGTTCCCACAACCAAAAGTATGATCAGATGCAGTTGACATGACATTCAAGTAGGTGAACAGACTACTCTTAATTTGGTCCCCTCTACTTTCAATTGCCAAAGCTGTTGTTCAAGGAATTAAAGATCAAGACTATGACAAAATTTCTTAAAATTTTCCATAACCCAACAAGCTTCCTTTAGAAAGTTCGACTAATTTAGATGTGAATAATCAAATTGAGTAAAAACACCTCCTTTCTTCATTCTATGCAGTAGAAGTTGTAATGCAGTTTCAGACTTGTCACCCCAAACGGACGGGGTTCAAATCCTACAACTCTATCCTAGAAACAAAATGGGGGAATAAACCAAAGGACTAAAGTTTCATGTAGAGGCTTTAGCAGCAGCAGATTTCTTTTTCGAAATATCCATCTTTTTGTCAGAATCAGTAGCCTTCCTCTTGTCCTTCCTCTCCCTCTTCTTTAGAGCAGTCAACCGGGCCTTCAGCAAAATTGCATAAGATGCTTGGAAACGCTGGTGATCTTTTGCTCCAACCTGTTAGTTCAATGAAATCAAGTGCATCATTAGCCACAAGAAGTGAAATGATGCATCAAAACATATATAACAATCATATAAACTACAAAAGCAACAAGCAAGACATGAATACAAATAAGATGACACCACCCATAAGGTGCCTGTTTTCTAGATGATTGGTTTTCCTTTCGTAGAGAACAATATTTTGGTTTACATTCTCTATTTTTTGGTATATGGCTTGTATATGGGTTTCTCCAATCATTAATGAAAATATTTACCTTATCAAAAAGAGCAACAAGCAAGATGATGAACAGGTTGTTCTTGTCTCCATTATAGGACGAGGAGAGGCATTCAAGAAGGAAAACGAGGGAGGGCTAGCTAGCAGACATACCAGACAAAGTTCTATACTAAAGGGACGTTCACATTCTTAGACACATGACGGGATCAGCCCAAACTTCATGACTTGTGTACCATGTGAAAAACCTTGTCAATTTCTAAATTTCAAGAAGTAACAAATCAAACAGTATTTGCATGTGCAGGTGAGCGAAATTCAGAACAAAAGTGTGCAACTTGCAAATGCTGAAAGGGCTAACTAGCAGACATACCAGACAAAGTTCTATATTAAAGGGACATTACACATTCTTAGACACATGACGGGATGTTTCAACCCAAACTTCATGCCATGTGTACCATGTGAAAATTTTTGTCATTTTCTCAATTTCAAGAAGTAACAAATCAAAGAGAATTTGCATGTGCAGGTGAGCAAAATTCAGAACAAAAGTGTGCAACTCGCAAATGCTGAAAGGGATAGCTAGCAGATATACCAGACAAAGTTCTATATTAAAGGGACATTCACATTCTTAGACACGTGACAGGCCAAAAAACTTCATGTCATGTGTACCATGTGGAAAACCTTGTCAATTTCTCAATTTCAAGAAGTAACAAATCAAAGAATATTTGCATGAACAAAAGTGTGCAACTCGCAAATGCTGAAAGGGCTAGCTAACAGACATACCAGACAAAGTTCTATATTAAAGGGAGGTTCACATTCTTAAAGACATGTGATGGGCTGTTTCAGCCCAAACTTCATGCCATGTGTACCATGTGGAAAACCTTGTCAATTTCTCAATTTCAAGAAGTAACAATCAAAGGAGTATTTGCATGTGCAGGTGAGCAAAATTCAGAACAAAAAGTGTGCAACTCGCAAATGCTGAAAGGGCTAGCTAGCAGACATACCAGACAAAGTTCTATATTAAAGGGACGTTCACATTCTTAGACACATGACGGGCTGTTTCAGCCCAACTTCAAGCCATGTGTACCATGTGGAAAGCCTTGTCAATTTCTCAATTTCAAGAAGTAACAAATCAAAGAGTATTCGCATGAGCAAAATTCAGAACAAAAGTGTGCAACTAGCAAATGCTGAAAGGGCTGGCTAGCATACATACCAGACAAAGTTCTATATTAAAGGGACGTTCACAATCTTAGACACATGACGGGCTGTTTCAGCCCAAACTTCATGCCATGTGTACCATGTGGAAAACCTTGTCAATATCTCAATTTCAAGAAGTAGCAAATCAAAGAGTATTTGCATGTGCAAGGTGAGCAAAATTCAGAACAAAAGTGTGCAACTAGCAAATGCTTTCAGCGCTACATATATACTTTATGATGAGTTGAAAGTGCCACGTGAAATTTACAGCAGGAACACCTAATCAGTACCTTCTAGAGAGATGAAAATACAACTGGCTCATCAAGAAAAAACCTAAGCAAACCCAACATGTGTGTGAGAAATATAGGAAAAGAATATTATTGAATTGTTGTTTTTGTTTACATTATTACATTGAGACCCTATTTATAGACCCTAGAATACAATCCTTTACCAAGTAGGATACTATTTAGTATTCCTATTTCTATTTCTATT
>JAJOOR010019859.1:0-14491 GCA_036250505.1 Solanum acaule | reverse complement strand
AAAAAAAGGTTCAGCAGCAGAAACTTTCATTCATATTCAGCTTTTGAAAGCATACACACATATATCTACATAAGCTTTTCCAAAGTTAGTAGAGGACCATACATATCCAACCACTATTGACTTTCTTACAAAACATATTCCATAAAACAAGGACTACCTTTCCTTTACATACTTAACATAATATTTAAGAAAATAACAATTAAACAAAAAAGACATCTAGAAATATCTCATTTTCTAACAAGGATATCCTCATTTTATTCATTCCTACTAATTAAATTGTATGTTTTTAGTTTGTGCACAAATCAATAAGAAGATCATAACCATGATTATTTCTCACACGCAAAATTCATCAATAATAACTAAGTACTGAATAAAATTGCGATTAAAAATTCGGAATCGTTATAATTATAAAGGAAAATGACTTTATCCTAAAAGTGAAAAAAGTCATATTGCTGAAAAAATATTTGGTGTAACATAGAAATGTGTTTTTAACTTGACTTCAATTGGTATCTATGTTCTCAAACTTTGAGTGCGTACAAGTAGACACTTAAAAATTTGTATAAGATTGAACAAGTAGACGCACGAGTCTTATGTGACATATTACACGTAGGATGCCAGATAGAATGCAAATTGTCACATAGGACGTCATGTAAGACGCATGTGTCTGCTTATTCAATTTTGTACAAGTTTGAGTGGCATAAATATTAGTTGAAGCAAAATAAAAAATCATATTTATGTATAATGCCAAAATATTTTCGTACAACCAAACATCAAAAATATAAACATAAATCATATAAAATTTTCCATCACAATGCGCCCTAAAAGGATAAAAATCCATTTCTAGTTTGTTCTATGCTTTTGATGATCCTTTTTGCTCAACATATTGGACCAATAAAAAGCTGCAAAAAAATTATAAGTATTGCATCCACATGTAGTTAATTTCATCATTGAGAATTCACATGTATTTTCAAATATTATTACAATTAATGAAAATACTTATATAAGAAAAAAGAATATAGTTACAAAATATGTAAATATATAGTTTGATCCTTATTTTCTGGTCCAGTCAATTGATCATATATGCACTTTTGATCAATCTGACATTGAACTTCAATAAATTAGTGAATTATTAAGAGTTAACTTATTCGATTATCAATATGTTATTGTAAATTTTTATTGTTACTTCATATTTCAGGATAATATAGTTCTGAAAATAGATTAAAAATCGCATATTTCGATACATAAAGGGATAAATCCACTTTAATTAACTCATTGAAAGTTGAATGTGTTTCATCTAATATTATAAGGACCAAAACTAAAATTCATTAGTAATAATATCCTCATTAAGAATAATAATAAAAAAATTAAGTAACAGTTTGGAAGGAAATTAAAGTCAACTAAGGAAATAATTGAACTTATGTCGGCTTGTAATTTTAAATTAGTATAATGTCAGAACTAATATCCAATATTCCCTGTAATTAAACAAAAATGACAGAAATATTCTCTTATTAATTATATACACTTACAATTCAGAAATGTGTAATATACAAAACAAACATGATTAGGTAATTCTTTATTTATTTTTAGGGGTTTTCCATCTGGTCATGTCTGGTGTCTAGTTTCTATTTTGAAGTTCGACAACTCAAATTCACCTAAAAATATTTTATTATTAAAGGATAAAACACTCTTTATCAAAAACGACTGAATTAAATTCGGGCCATTTTTTATTTGTGCGTGTCATACCAAGTCTCCACAAGCAAGGTAACTAAACAAACATTGTATAGCGTAAAAATGACAAAAATTAACTATAAAGATATATATCTCAAATTAAATAATTATCAATTTTATTTGTAACATTTTAGAGTACTTCCATTTGTAATTGTTGAAACATTTTAATCTTAAAGAAATTGTTGTATTCTAAATTAAGTTTCTAGTCGACAATTTGCAAATAATGTGTACTCTAAATTAAGACAGGAACTTATCGGCACAACGAATTCAAATTTTCGATGCATAGGACCATTTAAGGAAAACATCTCCCTATCAATAATTTCTTCAATTCCTAAGATTCGAACTCAAGCTCATCCCCTCATGATATTTCATAATGTTATGCAAAAGATATCATGAATAATTATTTGTAAATAGAAAAACACAAATAATTGTGAGATCTCACTCTATATGAGACAAAACAAAAAGTTCAAAAATGCAAGAGAAGCGGAAATAATTTTAAATTAGCACTCACTTGCCTTAAACCATTTTATGATATGTTTATATTTACTTGTTAAAGAAGTTGCATGGAAAATTAATCAAAGTGATATAGTAATGGACTTTAAAAATGAAAAAAAAAAAAAAATAATCTAGCTGTTTTAAGTTCTTAATATTTTTAATCATTGATTAACAATCAGATTAATTAATTGAATTGGTCACTTGTTGACAACTCTATACCAGCTAGTAGTTTTTCATAAAAATGTTACTATAAATACTTTGTACACTCAATCAACTAAATTCATCACTTCTCAACTATAACACTATAGTCTTTCTCTCTTTTTTTTCTTCAACTTTTCAAGTTTTTGGAGATTTTTGTAGCCATATTTGAGGGGTTGGTGGTGGTGTTTTCCAGCGAAAATGAAGTTTAACGGTGGCGGCCCCACGAGGGGTTGTCGTTTGCGGCTGATCTTAGTGGCGTTGGCCGTATTGGTTGTTGCTAATGTAGTGTCGGCTGACCCTTATGTATATTCCTCTCCACCTCCTCCCGCGTATGAGTACAAGTCACCACCACCTCCTTCTCCTTCTCCGCCTCCACCTTACGTGTACAAATCACCACCTCCTCCTTCACCTTCTCCCCCGCCTCCATATATCTATAAATCACCTCCTCCTCCTTCCCCGTCTCCACCACCACCATATGTGTATACGTCTCCACCTCCTCCTTCGCCCTCTCCACCACCACCATATGTATATAAGTCTCCACCACCTCCATCTCCCTCTCCACCACCACCATATGTATACAAGTCTCCACCTCCTCCATCTCACCATCACCCCCGCCACCATATTATTACAAATCTCCACCACCACCCTTACCATCACCACCTCCACCATATTATTACAAATCTCCACCACCTCCTTCACCTTCTCCACCACCACCTTACTATTACAAATCTCCTCCACCACCATCACCGTCACCTCCACCACCTTACTACTATAAATCTCCACCGCCTCCTAAGTCTTCACCACCCCCACCTTACTACTACAACTCCCCACCCCCACCCAAGAAGTCACCTCCACCACCATATTACTATAGTTCTCCACCACCCCCAAAGAAGTCTCCTCCTCCACCATACTACTACAACTCTCCTCCACCACCTAAGAAATCGCCTCCTCCCCCATATCACTACACTTCACCGCCACCACCTGCTAAGTCTCCTCCTGCACCATACTACTACAACTCTCCTCCACCACCCAAGAAATCACCTCCTCCACCGTATCACTACACTTCACCACCACCACCAGCTAAGTCTCCTCCTCCACCATACTACTACACTTCCCCACCACCACCTACTCACTATTATCCTCCACATCATCACTTTGTGGTCAAGGTTGTTGGAAAAGTTTACTGTTTTAGATGCTATGATAAGGAATACCCAGAAAAGTCTCATGCTAAGAAGCACCTCAAAGGTACAAATATATGATTTACTTCAATTTATTTCAAAAAAATTTATTCTTTACAGTTTACTATTCATCATTAGAAGTGTCTTTGTAAATTCAATTTATTTTTAGTATTAATTGAGTATTATTTCTTCTTTCTATGAATTAGATGCTGTTGTTGAGGTAACTTGCAAAGCTGGTGACAAGAAAATTGTTAGCTATGGTACCACTAAGAACAATGGCAAATTTAGCATCACAGTTGAAGGATTTGAATATAGCAAATATGGAGCAAAGGCTTGCAAGGCTAAACTCCTCAATGCTCCTAAGGATTCAAAGTGTAGCATTCCTACAAACCTTCATTGGGGAATTAAGGGTGCTAACCTCAAAGTGAAGTCAAAGAATAAATATGAAGTTGTTCTCTATGTAAAACCATTTGCTTATGGCTCTAAGACACCTTATGCAGCATGCCAGAAGGCCAAGCCTACACCTACTCCTTACTATTATAAATCTCCTCCACCTCCATCACCGACTTATGTTTATAAGTCACCACCTCCCCCAACCCCGACATACGTTTATAAATCTCCACCACCACCTGCTTACTATTACAAATCTCCACCACCACCAACTAAGTCTCCACCACATTACTATTACAAATCTCCACCTCCACCATCACCAAAACCTGCACCGGTATACTATTATAAATCACCACCACCCCCATCACCATCCCCTCCACCGCCTTACTATTATAAATCTCCACCTCCACCATCGCCAAAACCTACACTTGTATACTATTATAAATCACCACCACCGCCATCACCAAAACCTGCACCGGTATACTATTATAAGTCACCACCACCACCATCACCTTCTCCCCCACCTCCTTACTACTACAAGTCTCCTCCACCACCATCACCAAAACCTGCACCTGTATACTATTACAAATCACCGCCACCACCATCACCAAAACCTGCACCAGTATACTATTATAAATCACCACCACCACCATCACCATCTCCTCCTCCACCATACTATTACAAGTCTCCACCACCACCATCGCCATCTCCGCCACCACCATACTACTACAAGTCCCCACCCCCACCATCACCGTCTCCTCCACCACCTTACTACTACAACTCCCCACCGCCACCATCGCCTTCTCCCCCTCCACCATACTACTACAAGTCTCCTCCACCCCCATCGTCATCTCCTCCACCACCATACTACTACAAGTCTCCTCCACCCCCATCGCCATCTCCTCCACCACCCTACTATTACAAGTCTCCTCCTCCACCATCCCCATCACCGCCTCCACCCTACTACTACAAGTCACCACCTCCACCGTCACCTTCTCCTCCACCTCCCTACTATTACCAGTCTCCACCTCCACCAGTAAAATCTCCTCCTCCCCCCTACTACTACAACTCACCTCCTCCACCCGTGAAATCACCTCCTCCACCAGTATACATGTACGCCTCTCCACCACCTCCAACCCTCTACTAAGTTCTCAAAAGAGCTTAGCCATTCTCCATAACCAATTAAGTAAGTGACTCTTTCTATTTTTCCTATGAGATCAACCTTTTATTCTTCTTATAATTCAATTAAGGCTCTAACATTGTGTTTCATTTTTCATTTTTCAGATCCTAGTTTGAGAAGCTCCAAACATCATTTGCATGAAGCAGTTAACATGGAGCAATTTGTTTCTTCTTCTCTTGTGGCCTTCTTGCACATTGTTATCATTGTATCTTCTTGGTGGAAGGTTCAACAACTTAATTAATTATTCCTCATAGGAAGAAAATAATTTGTTAGTGGTCCTTTGAGGTGTATCTGACTTTGATATTTTCGAAGGCTTTAATTTATTCATTTTCCATTAGTTATAACAACTTGTTTTGTGTATCTTCATGTGCTTTATGCACCAAATCAATAAAAGATGAACTTTGTTATTTTCATTGTTTTGTCTTGTTCCCTTTGCAAACATGTTAGAAATTTGTTTATTCATATTCATGTTGATTTATTAGTAAGTTTTCACTTTCTTCACTAATCCAATGTAATGCAAAATTATCAAGAATATCCAATCACCCCAATATTATTTACATTGTAAATCTATCAAAAGCGGTCCACCATTATGTCATCTTAATAATGTATCTTACGAGACCAACAACATATCCAGTATAATTCTATGAGTGAAATATGAGGAGTAAGACACTACATCAAAAATGATTATTAGCGGCAATTAAGAATTAATTGCCGCTAAATATGTATTTTTACAAGCAATTAACACTCTTTGTATATGTCCCTAAAGCCTTAAGCGACATTGGTTCTAATGACACTTAACTAATTCCGGTAAAGACTTTAGCACTCTGTATTAATGTCAATATTTATTGCCGCTAAAAGTTGTTTTTGTTGTAGTGAGATGTACATAGAACCTCGATTTTTGTGAGGTAGAGAGGTTGTTTTTGATAGACCCTCGACTCAAACAGAATATCGCCTATGCAGAAAAGTAAGAAAGAAAAAGAGAGAACAAAATAGCAATGTACAAAACAAGTGAAGCAATAGATATTAACGCATGTTGGAGAAAAAGAAACTATGTGATAACTAAATCATAATACTAGAGATACGAAAACGCAATACTACCAACTAATCTTTGACCTCTATATCTTCTTATTTATAGTCATGTCCTCAATAACCTACCATGTCATACTTAATTCACCTCCGCCCCCAAATCTATCAATGGCCGACCTCTACCTCTCCTAACTATGCAATACCTAATCTTTGACATGTCTTATAGGAACTCTTTGATGGAGGTGTTAAACGTGGTGACAATTTTAGCGGCCAAATAAGTTACATTTTTCAATAATAATTGCGTACTCTTTTCACTTAGATTAATATTTTTCTTCTTAGTTAAATGTTTGTTGAATAAATAAATAATCAAATGCTAGAGTGCTTGGAGTTGATTCACTAAGCTTTTTAATTTATATTAATTTGCAGGTAAAGTTGACATACGGGTTCAATGTTGACAAATTGCTTATAGTACGAGTTTTCAAATATCGACTGTTAGATCATATACATTTGTATACTCGAGCGTTCCCGACTTTTTGTGGGGTAGAGAGGTTGTTTGACCTTGAGGATTGCAAATTAATAATACTAGTAATTAGTAGTTACTAATAATGAGGAGAGGAGGTGGCTACTCTAATTCTCAACCTTTCGGGGGTCATGTCTTCGATAAACAAAAATTATCATGTGCTATCGAATCATATCTTTATTACTAGCACGTTCATAAATTAAACCTCTTCATGTGTCCAAACCACAAAATCTTCAACTGTGTTATCCTTTGTGCTTTAGATTTGAAATTCTCTTTTTACATTATTGGCATTATATGTGTAAGCAACTTGTTGCTTTCAAATTCCTTCATATATAACCAATTTATTTCACACTTGGTTGTCACCTTTAATATCTTATCAAAGTAATAGCCTGTAACTGCCATACTCATATTCACAATCACAAAGAAAGAAACTCACCTGCACCGTACCTGATGTTTGATCACTGAAAAGTATCAAAGTAAAGAAAAGTGTGTAGCTTACAAATTATACGCAACGAGAAGCAGTGAATAAGAGATACAAGAATAATCATCAAATACATGAGTTCAGCAAGTACAATTTCAGTAATCGCGAGTCCAAAAAATTCTACACGTGTATATATGGATCAAGTAGCAAAAAGAGGAACACCGGAGACAAGTGTCCTCGAGTGTGTACAAAGGCACAACAGCAAAACATTATGAGGGGTCTTGCGAGCAATCTTTGACCCCAAATGGCAGATAAATGGAAATGCAATTGCAGAACAACGTTGAAGAAGGAATCAACATATACTCTCCTCTATAACTTTTATCATGGAAAACTACAGGCACCCGAAAAGTATCAACTCTACAACAGAGGGTGAGTTCAATAGGCTTACCGACTAGAAAACATTCCGGATAATATGACACAAAGGTTTCTTACTTTCAGAATTGGGCTAAATTTCATTGGTATCCTCCACCGTATGGTTGTTGGCCATAGGGACCCATGCCCATTCGGGGATTGTAACCTCCCTGCATGGGAGCTCCAGGTCCAGGGGGGAATCCGGAAGGCTGTTGCATCTGAAATCCTTGACCCATGTTCATTCCCATGCCCATGCCCATGTTGTTCATAGGTCTGTTCATCCCCATGCCGCCATAAGGCTGGTTCGCTCCTCCGTATGCTCCCATGCCAGGACCCCCTGCAGGGCCACCACCAGCCATACCCATACCACCCATACACATACCCATGCCCATACCAGAACCAGCCATTGGGTTTGATGGAACCCGTAGTGCACCTGCACCAGCTCGGCCAACTCCGGTACCTGAACCCATTGCTTTGCCCATGTTAATAGTAGAGATCACAGGGGCTGTACTGGGTTTCTCCATCCTTTTCTCCTTGCGATTAATAGCATCAAAATCAACTCCGATATCAGCTAATGGATTTGTTTTAGCTGCATAACAAAAATTGCAATGTCATGACAAGGGAACAAAGAAAAGATATTCACATAGATCACAAAAGAAAACACTTACATCCAGAAATGTTCAAATTGACCAGTCCACGGCTCAATGTATCTGCCCAAACGGTAGACTTCGTCTCGAATTTGTCTTTGGCAGGTTGGGTGTTGGCGACAAGAGCTGTCGAAGCTGGAGTAGTTTGTGTCAGCACTAGAGCATTACTTGTTTGAATTTGTGAAGATTGAAGATGCATTTGTGACGGCATGTGGGTTGCACCAGTTGGCTGTGAAAGGTAGGGTTGTCCAGCAGATGTTTGACCCATTTGGTTACCAAATGGACCTGTAGATCCTAATCCTGTGTTGTAACCACCAGCATTGGCATTGCTCTGCACAGAGGAGCCGGCGGGAATCTGATAACCAGACTGTGGAAAGTAACCTGCTGCAGGTTGGAAACCAGATGTGGGTTGACCACCTGTGGGTCCAAAACCAGTCTGTGATGCTTGACCAGGTTGAGCTGGGTAGCCTCCATAAGATGGAGAATTGTTTGCTTGACCAGAAAAGCCCACTGGAGATGCAGTTTGACCTTGAATTGGGAAACTGGTTTGTGGAGACTGTTGACCAGGTTGAGCTGCAAAAACTGTCAGTGCTCCAGCCTGGCCAGGAGGTGCCATGTAACCTGTCTGTTGTGTAGTTGGTCCACCATACGATTCAAAACCTGTCTGTGTTGCAGGTTGGACACTTGGGATTGCATGATCACCAGGAGGTGAAGGACCGGATGGTGGGAGAATATCAGCCAGGATATCGATCTCCTGGTTCGAGGTGGACAGCTCCTGCTGAGCATATTGCATATTAGTTGGAGCAAACTGACTATATGCTGCATTTGAGACCTCAGCACCCTGAGGGGCTGATTGAGGAAGCTCAGGGCTTTGATTTGGATTAGGATGGAAAGATGGAGTAGTGTTCTGCATATGAGTTTGCATGTTATTCGAGGTCATAGCCCTGAAAGGACCATCACCAAAAGGATCCTCAAACATCTGCAAGAAAAGCACATATTTCATTAAGTAAATTGTGGAAGGGCAGAATTGTATATGTTGCAACACAAAACAGATGGTTAAGACATCAAATGTATTGGTTTATCCACCTGGTTAGAACCAGTAGATACTGATGATGCTTCCCCAAACGTGGTCTCAGTACCAGTGGTCCCAGATGGATTAACCTCAGAGGCACTCGAAGCTGCCGGTACAAGGGCTAATGCGTTGGAGAACGGATCACATAAGGAACCAAGTAAATCCATTTCGCCACCAGAAGTAGTTGACACAGGACCATTTGATGGAACTGGGGGCGCTGCTCATACAGGAGAAAAGTTACTTGCATTAGAATGGTAAACAAATCATCTTGTTTGAAGTACTAGTGAAATTAGCTTGAATACACAACAGAGCAATTTGCTTGTGCTCTACAAAGGAAATCTGAGGATCTTTCATCAAATTGCTGGTAACACCTTACAATCTTGTGCTCATTACTGATGAAATTAGTCTATATACATACACAATAGAGGACATTGATCCTTAAAGTCACTCAGTTCCAATGCAAACTTCAGTTTGGTATTACAGCAATAAATTATGCATCAAGGCTCTTTGCAGAGGGTATCCTCAAATAAGATTCTTTTTCTGCTGACAAAACTCAAGTTAAAGACTGACAAGGCTTTATTAAGATGAGAAGATAAAAGGTGCATGTAAATGAAGTGGGCATACGTTGATTTTGGTTTCTAAGGAACAGAAATTGAGTGAAAAGGTGGGTCTTAAAAAGATATATACTGTAATAATTCTCCTTATGCAAAAAGGGGGACTATCTTAATAGAATACACAAGTTATACCTGTACCAACACAGCCTATGGCTAAAAACATCCTGTGTATTTTAATTTTCCTTTCTATAACAAACATGCAATTTCCAACTTCAGCCACCTCTACCAAAAATATTTTAACACATTTGAATTTTCTAATACTTTTAACAAAATCATTACTTTTAGAGTTTGGTTGGTCCCAATTGTTTATTCAATCAAGCAACATTTCCTGCAGCATGATTTGACTGGCAGATGAAGTGCAAGTTACTTTCTCAAAACACCACATCCAAGGAAATCTAGTTACTGAAGACAAAATGGAATACCAGTATCACCTCAAACATCAAGCACTAATTTGGCAGTTGCTCCTTAGTGAGGGTTGTTTTACCTGCGGTAAAAGATGCACGGGGATCAAATTCATCAAAACTCTCGGCAACCGTGTTTTCTGGTGGTGGGGCAGGGGCTGCTGCTGGAGATGGTGGTGAAGCAGTAGCTGCGGCTGGAGCTGGTGGTGGAGCAGTAGCTGGTGCAGGAGCAGGCACAGTGGCTGGGCTTGGACTGGCACTTGCATGAGGAGAAGAAGATTTGGGCGCAGATGCTGAAGAAGTTTCTACATCCCTTTTGAGATATGATAATAACATCAATATAAAAATTTCAAGGAAATAAATAGGGAAAAAAGGATCCTTTTTCACAACTATTACCTTTCACTATGTGTTGGGCTGTGTGAACCACCAACAGCTTCCTCATAACTAGGAGGTGCACTAAGGTTCTGCTCAGAAAACCTCCTTTCAAGCGGCCTACTCACAACAGTTGAATCAAAAATGTAAACCTTGGCAAATAAATAAGACCATTTTCTATAAAACAACACTTAATGACGAAATTATATTAGAATAACTATTAGAGCACAATAATAACACCATCCATCCTGAGAATGAGCCTCAGCCCTAGCACCACTTCCTTTGTTGGTCATGATGATCAAATTAATGTCACAGGCAAGGATCAAAAACTTAATAAATGTGCAGAGATAATACACATCAATTTCAGAGTAATGGCAACAGAAAATACCCTGGTTTGCAGAATTCTATTCATTTCTATTAGAATCATCTTAGTAGTAACAAATTAAAAAAATCATGCCCTTATTTAAACAAAAGGTGAGAAGACAAACCTAGAAGAATATTGACCATCGTCATCATTGGCGTGATCCCTGTACCGGTCAGAACTTCTACTTCTTGATCCATAATTATAATCATCAGTGCTCTGACTTCTTCCACGATAATCATCATCCTTGTTTTCATCTCGGCTGCGGTCATCATAATCTCTACCATAGCGATCCCCATCACGGCTGTTTGAGTCTCCATATCTGCCATTTTTGTCTTCATCTCTGTAGCCCCATTCCCTTTCCCTCCCATAACCATTTATTTCTTCATCTCTTCCTCCATAACGATCCTCATCAAATCTGTCACCATATCCTCCTGAAGCTGATTGTGAACCAGGGCGATACATACCGCCAGCTGACGTGTTGCGGAATCTATCAAGATGATAAAATTTGTCAGAACACATTAGCTTTGTAGACAGTACCAATAAAATTAGAAATTAAATGGCTACGGTTGTCATCAGAACATAGTCATACATATAGCTTAGAACAGTCATAGGTATAGCTAATTTTTTGTGATACTATTGTATCTACAAGAAATTAATTCCTTATACTATAAAAGATGAGCACTTTGAAATGAATGTCGACTTCATAATATTTGTGATGTCTTAAATACAGATAGCTAGAACTTGAGCTTTTTAACAAGTTGATTTTAATACTCTCCCTTTTGAGAAGTACCAGAAATTCTTTTCATCCCTTAATAACAGACAAAGCTTGTAGAAATACACTTCTAAAATGTTGATGCTAATGATATCCGATAGGCAAATTCAAGTACTAGGCAAGACTCATTAATATCTGAAATATCATTCAACTCACTTTCCAAAAGGGACCAGTTAACTCTCAATGGGTACATCAGAAAACAGAGGTACTTATATAAACAAGACATCATACAAAGACATATATTGAGTACAGACAGCTGGGTGCACAAGTAGCATGTGAAAAAATCTTATTTTTCAGATAATGGCACGCTTGAGTTAAGGCATTCCCAAATATTCACATGCTTGAGCATACATAGCATGTAGACATTAGACAGATGTTTCCCCTCAAATATAGAAAGCTTGAGAAAATCTTATTTTAGTAATATATGTTGGTTTGAATTAAAGACACTATCGAAAATGTAGACATCCTCATACACTGTTTTATGTCAAGACAATCTCACTTGAACCAAGGAACTCATTGGAACCGGGGCCAGTAAATCGAAGTACAGAAACAATTTTTAACCAATAAAGTTAACTAGGGAGAGAATATAGAATATCATGCTGGCAAATAAAGTAAGATGTAGTCTTAAAAAAGGAATGCTTATAAAGGGGATGAAGTACAACTCCTTCATATTTTTTTAAAATCTTTTTGTTGGGGGAAGGGGTGTGGTTTGTCGAAGGCGAAAAGCGCAAGAAGACACCTTTGCTTGTTGGGGCTTTGTGCAGAAAAATGCAATGAAAGCACACCTTAGTGGAAAAAATATGAAAATAATTTTACACGAAACAAATTCAAAAACAAACAACAATGATATTGTATGCAAATTAACATATTATTTTGACGGTGATTTTAACTACTGATGCCCTTTAAGCGAAGATCAAGAGCCCCACTTGAAGGTTTTGTTGAGCCGAGCTCCTAACCTGAGCTGCATCTCAGGTGCAGGGTTAAAGAGCATATCAAGCAGCTGTTTGACAACACCACATGGAGGAGGGGAGGGGAAGGGAGGGGAAGTGAGAAATGTGAAGTCTAGAATTCCTAGTTGTGGCAGAACTACATGCATGACTGGAGCAGAAGAGATGGCTATGACTAACAGAATTTTTGTAGAAAACCAATTGAAATAAGTTACACTTACTTGTCCCTATTAGAAGCTGCCTTTTGGCGAACTTCCTGAATTCTCTCCTTATCATTAATAAGAACCACAAGGCTCTGAGATTTCTTTCTGACATTGCTTCCCTGGTCTCTCCCACTGGAGTCGATATATTGAAAATCAGACAGTGTCTGGGCAAAGATAAGATGAAGACAGTACTTAATTATTTTCCCCAGATTCTACAATTTGGCAAAATATCTCATAAGACTAAAAATTTAACAAGAATGAAGAAACTTACAGATATTTGGTAAGCATGTTCCCGTATATCATCCACGACACGTTCAGACCCATGGGCTACCAAATATTCCAAAACAGTTAAACCCTGAAATTCAGAGTCAAACATTAGATACAGGATTTATAGTGAAGCACTTTTGCATCTAGTGTTTATTAAAATGCATGAAAGCAAGCAAGCATGTTGTGTGTATCTTTGTCTAACAAAGAGGGCAGAGGGTAACCTTGAACAGAGAAAGATTCAAGAAACATGATCAGACATGATAAGTCCAAACTTAGCTAGAAAGAGTAAGCAAATTCAAGCAGCACAAACCTTGTAAACATGACGCCAATTTTTTCCAGTATCATTGATACGCTTCCAGACCACAGACATAATCATTTGGTACTCATGACTGCAAAATTTCAAAAAATGAATCTCACATATAGATAATAAATAAATTAAAATAAAATTTTATATATATCATCTAAGATGACTTAAGCTTACTAGTTCCTTGAAGCCTGAGCAATATCTGCAAGAAGTGATCCATGGGGACCCCAGGGCTCATTGCTAGTTGCATCTAGAACCTTCAAGGAAACCAAATAGAAAGATAATCAAATCATCGAGAACAGTATCTTGACCTTCTACTCATTTGAAAACTTCCCTTCTACCATCTAACATATTGAACACCAAAAATATTGAAGACGAGGTCCGCCAAAGAGAGGAGCAGTGAGATTTTCATGTGTCCACTTTGAACACTTATTCAGCAGCAAACAAAAAACAAATGTGCATGCAATTAGGCTTGTTGGGGGCCTTAGGGCAGCACTGGAATAACCTTACATTTCATAAGGTAAGAAACCCGAGTAAAGAAAAATAACTTAAACCTATGGCCGGCTTTCAGAGACAATGTAAGGATAAAGGTTGGTCGAGGGAATAAGGCTTTGTTTTGGAAGGAAGACTGGACTGGTCAAGGGTCCTTGGCAAATTTATTCCCTGAGTTGTTTTCCATTTGCCTGAATCCTGACAGGAAAATACAAGAGGTTTGACCTCCACAAGGATGGAATTTGCTCTTTATGAGATTTCTTAATGATTGGGAAATAGAGTGGGTATCGGATATGCTAGCTTTGATTGGAGATTTTCCTGGCACAAATCTGGAAACAGATAAATTGCTATGGAGGCATCATACTGATGGTCAATTCTATGTGAACATAATGTATAAAAGGGATCTAGCCACAATTGCGGGGAAGAAATCAGGGCCATGGAGTGCTATATGGAAGAGTGTAGCCCCTACTAAGGTGAAGTGTTTCA